>VYXD01008360.1:0-32998 GCA_013397195.1 Hylia prasina | reverse complement strand
TGCATGGAGGGCTGGTGAGGAAAGGCAGGGTTGAACTGCTGTGCTACTGTGAGCATGCAGGGAAGATCCAGGCCAGCAATAGCTGCTTCTTGCACTAATTATACATTTTATGAGATCAAGGGCAATCTATTTGTTTTCTTGGAGATGGAACTGACTCACATTGTGACGGACTCAAGTCTTCTGTCAGTAGGGTTTATTGACAGGCTCGGTTTATGTTTGTTTGGAGATCAAACACTGAGGACATAGCTTTAAAAATGTAAACAAACAGGAAGCAGATGAGAAGAGGAAAACATAAGTCTGCTATTTGAGAAGATCTGGCATGAGACAAGGACAGGACTTAATTTCTGCTGTTTACTGATTTTCTGTGACTTGTGAATAATCTATGTAAATTTTATTTATAAACAAAAGGCAAATAATTTTTAATGGATAGCTGTTGATTGATTCCTCAAGTTGTTCCAGACAGGCCCCAAAGACATTAGAGTCTGTAGCTGGCAAAATGATAAACAATGATTGTCTGAAATTCTATTTAGAAATTAGCCTTGTGCTGTACTTTATCTAGCTCTACTTATTGACTGTCTGGGCAATGTACTTCACATCTTCTGTAGCCCAATGCATCACAGTATGTTATTAAAAAATCAGTGCTGGCTCTACCATCTCTCATCTCCTAATTGTATAATGCTGCTAAGAGGCTTATCCTTCATTGGTTTTGATGTATTTTTGTATAGAAGATAAGGAAATAATGATGGGAACCCTGTGTGTTTCACACAGAGCTCAGACAGGGGATATGAAGAGAGGAACATGAAGATGAAGGCACTGTTCTAGCTAATTCAGTGTAGACTTTTCTTTTGCTATTGAGATGAAACAGAGGGAAATTTCTCAACAGATAAGGCATGTGAAGTACATAAAAGAAAATTCCAGGCATAGGGATGAGCCAAATTTAAGGAAAACATTGGGAAATGTATCTATGTACATATATATGAAAATTTATGTATATATATAAAGATATATACATGTAAAATAAATATATAAATCTATATATAAATATATAGATTTATATATAAATATATAAATCTATATGTATATGTGTGTATGCAATTATATATCTGTACTGATAAAGTGTTTGCAACAAGGAATAATGATAAAGAGGATCAGATCACATCACGTAAAAAAAAATCTAATTTTGTCAAATATTTTTCCAGTTTTGAAAATTTTCCAGAGGGATGAAATTTTGTAGGTCAGGATGTTAGGATTAGATACTGAGACAGAAATCTTTTCATCTGTGGGATCAGGAAACTCAGCTATGAGCACAAAAGTTCAAAGTATTTTCACACAAGTAATTCTAACCCTCTCAGGAGAGCTTTAATCCTGTGACTAAGTCCTAGTGAGGTCTGTGAGATCTGTCTGATAATGATGATGAAGTTTCTGATTATATTATAAGCAGAATAAATGGAATGAAATTCAGCATTGAGCTGTGGAGGGAAGGTTTCCAAGTTTAAATATGTTTGAAGAGGTATGAGAAACATTAGTGAATATTGGTCATTAAATCCATGATTAACAAAACCAAAGTTATTCAATAACATTTCTTGAAAATTTAATACATGCTGTGAAAAAGATTTCCAATGTTTGTTCTGGTTTTATGTTCATAATAATAAAATTGGCCAGTGATAAATAATAAAATGATGAAGACATCAGCTTTGACATCGCTACATGAGGAGGGGAATCAGTGAAATGATAATGGAAAGATATTATGTGCAAATATGAGTTTTCTGTTCAGTAGTACAAATGGAGATATTCAGGAGGTGAATGGTTTAGTCCGAAGAATTCCACCGACAAGGGCATCTGTTGCTGAAAATTGATCCTTTTGCCATAACTCTGTAGGTGAGACTTCAGGAAAGGGATAAAGTAACTTACATGTGGCTTCCAAATCTAACTGCAAGTTCCTCTATATTAAAAATTCCTGACTGGATCAATATGAAAATATATGTGTATACCTTGAAGCACTTTTTCAAACTCTGAGAAGCGACCTCTCTTGATATCTCTTGGAGAAAAAATTGCTGGAATGGGAATTTTGTCTTGAGGTACTCATGGAGAATTCTTGCCTTTTTTATGTACCTTTTTATGTATTTTTGTGTACTTCATTTTAAAATAGAAAAAGTGAAAGTGACACATCAGTCAATTAAAAAAAAATCTATGTGAGAATTGAATTTATACCTCTCATCCAGAATTATTTTACGTGTGTTCAACCTTACAAGGTCAACCTAAGTCAGTTGTTTTATATGCTCTTGTATATTGAATTATACAATTATTTTTCTAGGAAAGCTTTTAAAACTGGTGGGTTTTTTGTTTTTTTTTTTAAGTAAGACAGCCCCATATAAATACATGATACATCTCCATGATGAACACATGCACATATTATTTCTGTGATTAACCACTCCTTGGTTAATGTCATCTACCATGCAGACAGGTTAAGAAAATCCTTTTGTACTCTGAATGGCCTCAATCTGAATATTCCACTGCCATAAATTAACTTTTCACTTCATTGTGAGGATGGCTCACTGGTCCTTTGGTGGGCTACTCCAGACCAGACCAGACTCTGTCAATTGGGATATACAGGTAAAGCACACAAAATTATTTTAGAACCCCTTTTGATGACTTTTGTTGATTTTCACTATGTTTAGAATGAATCACAGGAGTCACTCAAATGTTATCCTGTAAATTGATGCCTTTTGATGCAATCAGGTGTTTTAAACCTTCCTTCTCTGAATGAGGTTTAAAGGGGAAATTTACTTTAGAAAGAGAAGTATATGGCCAGCATATTTCTGCCACTAAAATTCTACTAGCATATTGCTATATTATCTGCAATAAAACACAAAACGTGCAATATTCTGCACATTACAATGATTATTATACTAATGCAAACTACCTTATTATCCTATAATTTTCTTTAAATAATTTGATTTTACAGTTGGTTGGTTTCCCTCAGCAAATTTAGTTAATCTGCTAAGAATGAAGATGGGTAATACTCTTCTTCACACATGAATCAAAAAATTAATTGATGTTCCAAAGTAAATTGTAACTAGAGTGTTTTTTGTAAAGCTGTCCTCTGAGTTTGGTGAATTTGGGAAAGACACATAAAGACATTAAAGCACCTGACAATGTAGGTGACAATGCACCACATTGTGCATTTGAAATCATGTGAAAAGCTGCTTTCTGGACTTCTGTGTAGATTGTGCTTATTTAGAAGGTCCTTTTTTAAATAAAAAAGGAATTTCAAAGATTTCAAAGAAAAGACAAAGAAAAGGGGATATGATTTCTTGAAATTTTCCTGAAAGCCACATTCTTGCAGAGGATTTTCTTAACTCTCCACTCATGAATTTTTGTAGAGAGGAACATTGTGACAAAAGATGTGTCGATATGTCTCCATGGTGGTAGATACTTTTTCTGATTTTTAATAGTTTGCTTTTTAATGCTCTTTTTTCAGAGCCCTCAGGACAGTCTGCCATTAATATGTAGTGACATCTTGTACTTTCAGTGTAGTCCATCAGGGGAAGTGTAGTATATCATGCTTCTAACTTTCTAAAGCAATCATTTAATCAAGACCACAATAATCCGTCACCCCTACATAGACAAGGATCATAATCCAATTCAGAGCATTAATAGTGAGATAAGTAATTTTTATGTTCCTTTATTTGATTTATGGGATGAAGTTGAAATAGTGAAAAGTTGAATAGGATTTCAGACCATAGGGCGGGAATGGAGGTGAGGTGATGGCGTCTAATCTATCCATCAGCAGTCAGTATCCCCTCACAAGCACACCACCTTAATTAAAAGGGTTTTTGTTTAGTTGGGCTTGTTCCTTGGGTATTTTTTAAAGATATTTGGGTTTTGTCTTGCTTTGTTTTCTTTTATTTTGAGGAGAGGAAGCAGAAGATACTGATGCAATAAAAGTCCTTTGACACTTCAGCCTTAAGTAGGATTACTTGCCAGCAGTTTCAGGGACTGCATGCCAGGCAGAAGTGGGGTCTTGGAGCACAACTTCCTCTGTTGTTGGCAGGCAGGAGGTTTACATTTCTTTTGTGGATGCATTTTGATTACAGCTGTGACTGAAATTACTAAAACAGCCCTAAGCATAGTTGCTCAGGGACTGAAGCATGGAGATTACTCTTCCTGATACCTGCCAAGTGCAAATGATCAGGAAGAGAACAATGTGCCCAGGAAAATCTGAGCCCTGCAATGGCAGAAAACCAAGTCAGGTTAGGGCAGAGGTGACAATCTGAAGGAAGGGATACATCTCTTGTGTGTTGCTCTTTTTTGTTTTGGGCAGCAAGAAAATTTCTATGATTCTTACTCTGTGTGTCTATGAATTAAGTTAATTTTAAATTGGAACATTCCTCAAATATAGCTGGAGTTACAGGGCTAGTCCAAGAGGGGGAGAAAATGGATCCTTAGTTATAGAAATATAGCAGCTTATATATTTCCTCTGATAGAGTTGATAGCCTTGCAGCTGAATTTCACGTTTTAAATGTGAACTCTGGTTTAGCCAGTAAGTTCAAGGACTCCAAGGTCCTTTATGTGTATCTGCTCTTTGCCAAAGGATGGCTTATTTGAATTCTTGGATGTGTATTTCAAAATACAATCTATATACTTGGATTTTTGTTATTGTATAGCAATACTTCCATCATCAAGTACAAAAGTCATTTTAATACATTAGCAAACAATAAGAGGTGCAATGAACCTTTTTGAGATTGCTTTTTCTGTGAAACTGCCTTCTGTATCATATTATTTGGCTTGGTTTTCTATCTCTTTAGGAAAAAACCCACAACCCTATAAAATTCTTTCTGTAACATAATTGTAATTGTAGTTTTATTGCTCTCATTGTTGAAAATAACCTTTATAAATCTTATTTTCAGATATGAGAGTACTAAAACATGCTTTGCTATTAAAAGAATAGTTAAGACTGGGTATATCATCATCAGTTTGAAATTTATACCAGTTGAGAGGTATTGGAATGCGACAGCTGAAACTCAGTTTCCTGCAGGGAAGGATTTATGAAATGCTACAGGGGGCAGGGAAGGATGCATTACAATATGGCCTCTCCCACAGAGAGGGATCTTACAGAAATCTAACCTAAAATTGCCTCGCCTGTATATGCACCTAAAATGAAATACACCTCATTTACCTGCAGCAAGTGCCTGGACTCTTTGCTTTACCTCAGAGAAACCACAAGAAAAACCTGAAAAAATTCCGTGTTCTTCATATATGACTGGCTACTTTGGAACCTACTAAATTAAACTGAGACTTTCCAGTGGAAATCCTGACTTCTGCTCTATTTTTCAGTCAGTCTTTTTCTGAAAGGCCTTGTAGATAATCTATTCCTCTGTGCCTATTTAACCAGATAGTACTTACTATGTGACCGCTGCTTTAGCTTTTCCTGAAGCAGCTGAGAAAACACTTTTTCTCACAGGGAGAGTAGAACTGCAAAACCATTGAAGTGGCAAGATATTACTAGACTTATTTTACATGCAAATTACAACTTCTTTTACATGTAAATTATTTTAAAAGAACATTTGATGGGAAAAAAGGCATTGTAGGTATGTTGATGTCACAGCTATCAGGCACATTTATTAGTCTGCTACAGTGATTGCCAGGCTGTGTTAAGACCTTCAAATTATTCTGGGTACTGAGCCTTGAGGATTTCTGCCAGGATAAGGATCTGTCATTAGGATCTATCATTACAAGTAACAAATAAAACAGATGATGACTGCTGCCTCCAGTGTTCATCCCATCATGTGGGACTTGCATTTGACATATTGGCCTTGAATGTGCTCTTTTCAGTCACCTGTGAGCAAGATGAGGCAGCTGCTCTTCAGATATGTGTTCAGTGCTTCATGGTGCAACACCACAAAATCACAACTTTGAAGACAGAAAGTAACTTGGCTAAGCAAGGTTTCATTTTTTAGGGCAAAGAGAGGGATATGTGGCTGTGGGAAACTTTAGGAAGGTATATGTTACTTTCGTAACATTATCATGGCAAACAAAACAAATTTTGCATTACCATCTGGTGTCAACAACTTAACAAATTTGAGATAAAGTTAGAGAGGAAAAAAGAGGACACTAGAAAATTCAGTGTTTCAAAGAAGGATTTTTTCTTGAAACATCAATGCTGACACACATAAACAGATGGATGCCCCAAAAGAATATTACAGTTTTCTTTAACCACTTTGCATAATGAGCCTGTAAGCATAAATAAATATCTATGAATTTATACATGACTGCAGGTGTACAGAGATGCCACTCCTGTTGGAGAGCAAAAATTAAACCTTTTATGTCATTGTAGCTGTAGTACCCAGGAACAGCCCAGGAGAATTTTACAGGAAGGGTGTTGAGACACACTCATCAAGGTTTATGGGTGGGGACAGTTCACAGTTAGCAGATATTCTGGTTAAAGATGCTCTTGGGGGCAAATAAATCAAAGGAAGAGAAAGACAGAAAATTAAAAAACAGGAAAGAGAATATTCTACTCAGTGTCTATCTGAGAATAACAGGGACAGGATCCCAGAAAAATATCCTCCTCTGAGGACTCTCTGAGTCACAGCAAACTGTGGTGATGATGATTCTGGTGAGTTTTTGACATCTTTCCCATAATGCTATGTATATTTATTATTAGGATTAGCACAAACTCCATCTCGGTTGACCCCAATTAGAATGTTCCTAATGTCAACTGGAGTATGCTGGTTAGGTGTCAGTGTTGCACACTGATTAGTTGTTATGATTCTGTGCACATAAAAAATGGAATAATATATTTTGAGGATTTAGATGGCTCTTAACTGCTTCCTTGTGCCCTGTGCTTTGTATTGTTCTTAGATATATATTTTATATATATATATATATAATAAAAAAGGGAATGAAAGGGGAAGGTAGGAGAAGAAGGAATCACATGCGAGTGATGCCCATGGTATTGAACAAGAGAACTGTCATGACAATACCATCAGGGTTTGTTAGTGCAAGGCTGTGAGAATAACAAGAATAATATAATAGGATGGGAAGAATAAGGGGAAAATTTTGACACAGAGGCCTTGGAAATGCTGCCTCAATGGCTTAGGTCTTTGATTACAGTAAATACTAAGTTCCTACCATTACTATGACTAATGCACCACAGTACCAAAGATACTGAAACAAGACAGATTTTCAGCTCCTTGAACATGTCCCACCATAGGGACAAACCTCTGTGTTTTCAGGCTCAGAAAGATGAAGAGAACACTCCTGTGTGTGCTACCTAACATTGGGGTTAATTTTGCCCCATTTCCCAGGACTGGGAATGTCTAGAAAGACCTAGACCTCAGCAAATCTAGAAACCACAAAATCCACAGAACAAGCTGGGACCTGACAGTGCTCTTGTATGAGTAAGTCCTCTCAGGTCCACTGTGTTGGGCTCAGAGCTGGTTAGAATCAGAGGTACATTTTCTTGGTTAACTCAGTGCGGAGAGACCTGTAACTTTCTCTGCTGGGTTTCCCATCTATTTCCTAAAGCCCACAGTGTTTCTTATCTCTGGTTTAGCTCTGCTGGAACAGGGAAGACTTCAGACTATTTGTGAATTTTTAAAGGTGACTGTATTAGAGCTAGAAAGCAATCACCCCAATTTAAATACAAATTTATTGGCTCAATCTCAGAATATAAGATAAGGTTCTTTTAATTCGGAAGTATGAGGTGACTCTAGCCAGTGTGCTTTAGAAAAGTGCACTGAAGTATTTAAGAGTATTTACAAATATATAACATAAACAATCATACTGGATTTTACATACGTAGCAATTAAATATATTAAGGTATTAAACCTCTCAAAAAAACTTGTTCCTAAACTCAGTGTTCCCAGCCATAACTGGAACACTGGGTAGAAATTTCACAGAACAATTCTAAGCATGTAATGAAAATAAATTTATAACCCAAATACAAAATAATGTAAGTATTACACCTCCTGGTAAATCCAACTGAATTGAAACTGGATTTAATTTAGGTAGATTCACTGTAATAGAAGATTTCAAGACTGTGTGATGTATTAGTATCCATCTGTTTAAAGAGAAGTTAATTGTCATAAAACAAAAATATCATCCAGAAAATTACATAAAGCAACTGCAAATTAATCAGAATTCATTTTAAAGTGAAAAACAATTGGAAATTATGCTAAGATTACATACGCCATGGACACAATAGAGGCAGACTTAATTAAAGGCCAGAGAAAGAGAGAAATTAATAACTACAGCTGTGTAGCTATAAAACTGACAAGGAAGGAAAAGGCTGCCATGTCAAAGGCTGCCATGCTTTTTATCAAAGCATGCATCTCTATTTAAATTTTTTTTAAAGAGTCATTCTATTTTCACCTTGAACTAGAGTATCATCTTTAAATATCCAGTGAGATGCACAGAATAGCAAGAGGGCATACTTGGTCAGGATTTGCAGGGGAGATACAATGATTAGAAACTGTCCATTAAAAAAAACCAACCAAAAAACCCCAAAAAACCCCACAAAAAAACAACCACAAACACCAAAAAAAACCAAACAAACAAACAAAAAAAACCAAACCAAAACCCCACAAAGAAACCAGCCCTTCTAATTCCTTCATGCCTGGCAAATTTGCTTTAAAAACTGGATTCAAAAGCCAGTAAAGAAATCATCTAGAATACCAGAATATTAGTGACATAAAGAAGCTAGTCAGGTTTTTCATAGGGAATATTTCTTTCATAAAATGAGGATATATAGAGAGGTATCGAAAAGGCTTTAAGGCATGCTAGTCTGACTTTGCTTCTACACAGTTGTCCTTGAAGAAATTTAATTTTACACAAGATGTTAAGACTCAAGTTGGCATTCTTTTTTGCTAATTTATAATGTTTTATCTGCCTGATCACCTGGGGGAAAACTTTACACTATTTTTGACATATCATTAGCACAAACCTCAGGTTCCCAGCTACTAACTGTGTCTGTTTTATCTCTGCTGTCAAACTTGTTCACAGTGTGAGCAGTCTCTTTTGGATCTTCAAGGATAACTGGGGAGTGCTTTATTGCCCCTGCAGAGCTCAGTATTGGCTCATGTGTTGCTTAGCTGGCTGTAACACACTAACAAGTCATCTAAATTTTGTGAGCAACACAAGCAAATTAATTTCCCTGTGCATGTTCTCCATTTTTCTCTTAATGCCATCTACTCCAAGGAAATATAAAGAGAGAGAAAATGACACAGTGAAGCAACTCTTTCCAACTCTTCAGGTTTTCTCTTCTTTCTCCAGGACAGATTTTCTTCACATATCAGAAGCCAAGTTTCTCAGGAACAGGTGTAAACTTATTACTCCACACATATCCATGCTGAGAAATATAAAAAGTAGAACAGATGCATTAGCTATAAGAAAAGTTGTATCCAAGCAGAAGTTTTGTTCACAGAACACTTCAGCTGTGAATGTTGCTTTTTAGATAAGAACTTCAGAAAAAGTGCTTCAATATTCACTTGGCTCTTCAATTTCCTTTCAGTTTTACTGGGCAGTGAAGTGGATTTGGTTCCAACAAAACTTCTTGTAGAAGCCAAGAACCTGCAGTTGTGCAGAGCTTGCAGGCAGTAAAAGAGTTTTCAGTGTATTTGTTTCCTTCCTGTATGGAACTCTTGAGTCTGAGTGTCTGTTTTTCACTCCTCTTGGGTTATTTCCATGAATATGTCATAGGTCCATAGCAGAATACTTTTGAGACAAGTGGATGCAGAGGATGAGTATTTCTCAGAATTTGGGTTCTTATTTCTCAAATGGTGCATGATTTGAGTGCATGGTGTTTAGCCAGCTACCAAGCCTGTGGCAAATAACTCTCTCCTTTTCAGCTTTTACCTTTTAACTTTGCAAAATACTTCTTGAAAGTACTTAGGTGTATTATAGGCAAACATACCCTTTTTTTTTGGAGTGAGATTGCTCTTGTCTTGTAAGAACATGGAAGGAAGAGTAAAATAAAGGATCTCACCTCTTACACATTATAGGATTGTGATATCATGAGTTTGAGAACCCTGGAGCCTGACTTCACAGAGGGTTTTATAGAGTTGTTTGTACTTCATCAAGCACAATAACTCTTAGAGATGTGTTTTTTCTGGCTTCCTCCTGTTAAAAAGTCTCTACACTCTACAGTCTATTTTATGCATCAATTTCTGCGTCCATTCTTAAGATTTATCTATGTTGAACAAACATTGCTTGTGCTAGTAGAAATGCTTCATCTGATGTATTCCTAAATTTCATCTTTTCACAACAGTTGGTGGCTTATGGACACCAAGATGTAGTTAGATTGGTTTCCACCATCCCAAATCAATAAGCCCCAGAATTTCTTGCTGTTAAGTCCAGAACACATGCTTTAAAACAAGAATGTAATATCCAGATCTCTATGTTCCCATTAAAAAGTGCTTCTAGCAACCATAAACAGGCCACACCAGGAAACATGAAAGCCGGTTGTGCAGTATAAAAGTAGTGTCTCATGTTCTGTGTTAACCTGGATGTACCTGTTTGCAACAGCAATATATGGCTCATTAATGCATGTCAGAATTATTTGTAGCTAGGGGCAATACACGCAAACAACTGGAAGATAGATGGATATTATGCATAGTCAATTAAACAGCTTTGAGGTTCAAATTGAGGTCCTTCTAGTATACACAGCAACAGCAGTGTTCTGTAACTGCCATTACCTCTTTTGGTGTCACTTTCACAGCTCAACCACAAGGTTTCAGAAGATTTTGTAGCTCTAGAAAAGAAAGAGAGATTTCTGAACTGCCTAGATTGCTTAATACATATGTTTCCAGATTCTTTGACTCATAGCTGGTATTTGTTATGGCTTTTCATCATGCTAAAAACAATCATCAGACACAATAAATGATTAATATATGTGGTATTTGTACAACGACGGCGGCTTGAAGTCTGTCCTTACAATTTTAATGGTTCTTGCAATTAATTCTGTGTTTAGAATGATCACAAATAATGTTTGGCATTGTAATACAGGAAGACTAAAGCAAAACTGTTTGCTGAAATCTGCTTCGCACTGTCATGTCTAGGTCTGCAGGACAGTTTGTAGTGACAGAAAAATGTCCTGCAAATGTCCTTATCATCATCTGTGCAAGATGATGTGTATGTCTCAGTCACTGTATCAATGAAGAGCTCTGTCCTTAAACTCTCCCCTTTTCAGGATCCCAGGAAAATACAGGGGGCCCAGGAAGGGAGCAGAGGTGTCTTAGTTTCCTGAGATGCTTGTGGGGCTTGGCTGCCTGACATGCACATTTCAGAACTTGTCTCCTCTCACCCAGAGCCACCCAAATATTAAGCACCCTTTCTGAAGGAATGAAATTTGGGGCTATATTTCTTCTGAAACTATTATTGGGAACTGCTAGCTTCATTTTTGCTCACTTGTCTTTGAAAGAAGTGGTTATTTTCCTTTTTACACTTCTTTTCATTTCTCATATTCAGAGGACCATAAGTAAACGCTTGACCAGGCCTTCACAACTATGGGAAACACGATTTCTGGAGTATTTCCTGGTCTGTGGTGGACAGCTTACATTGTCTTTGTCTCTTCTGCCACCCAGCTCTGCCAGTAGATTTAGAGAACGTCACCAGCATAACACCACCCCTCCAAGAGGTGCGTGGCAAGAGCACATGGCAACTGGCATTTAGCCTTATGCAAAGTGCAGGAGAGATCTCTTACTGTAACCATGTTCCTCCTCTGAAAAACAAATTTGTTGATGACAAAGTATTTGTCATTTTGCCTGTGTAGTTGCTCTACTGATACAGAGGAGGTCCTGATTTTAAAACACACATAGTTACAAGGAAATATCTACAGCCCATAATAAATGACCACTGCAGACAGGGTAGAGATGTATTTATGGCTTATCAGAACTGGATGTGCTCTCTGAATGGACCTGTTTTCATTACAGTAGCTACCATTCCTCTTCTTTCTTTGGAAGGAAGTCAGAGGCTGTAGCCACTATCCTGGTGGTCCAGGATACTTAGTACTTAGACCAGCTTAAATATGTCATTATTTCCATATCAGAACATCATAGATGTAGGAAGATTTTTTTCAAGGTATTTAGAATTCTGTGACTACTCCCTATCCAGGCATTCTCATGAGGTTACTTTCCCTTGCTTGCTGTGCTGAGGATGAACAGGAAACCTGGAAATGTGCTAAGGCTTTTCTGACATATGGAATTCAAGCTACTGTGAGAGTGGAGATGGAAGGAACTATTCCTGGTCACAGAAGGGATCTGTGAGTAAGATTACTGTAGCCTGCCTAATCTCATTCTCTTGAGAAGTCATGAATTTCTTACTGTACAGATACTTACTAATATACTATATAAAAGAGTTTACTTCAGCCATGTGCCAGGTTTTAAAGCTCTTAACCAAGGACAAAACTTGGCAGTTCATAGACTAGGCAGGCCAGTGGAAAAATGGAATGGTCCCTGGAGCAACACCATTTCTCTGCAGTGTGGGAGCCTGACTTAAACATAAGTACTTTCTGATTCTTATAGCCACAGGAATCTAGGCAAAATCCAGTCAGAGCCAGAAACACTTCTTTCTTACCTCATATCTTGGAAATAGGACAGGAATCATAAAACTGGGTAGAATTATTTTTGGGTTTATTTAACAGACATTTACAAGCATACCATTTATGAACAAATATGTATATTTTAAAAAAAGTTTGACTCTGCTGACTGGTGCTTCCATAACTGGCTGGAAAGAAGTATCAAAAAGCTGCTGTGTGGAATCCTAACACTCACTACTGTTGCATTTTAAAACACCTCTGTGTTTCTACTTTTGGAAAAAAGAGTGTCTTCCTAAATATTTTAGCAGTTCTCTCTGTGAGACCTCAGTGCAGAGACCCTTAGGCTGAGAATGTGCATTTACAGGCAGAACACCTCCCATAGTCTCTGAAGGTACCACTGAGTTAGACAGGCCACTAATCATGTTCTAGATTTTCAGCAGTGGCTCACGTTTTCCTGACTGAAATTACTGATGTGCTTTGGCACTATTTGCAAATATATGCCACAAATTACAGTCTTCTGTGTCCACAGATCCTAGCCTAAACTGTGACTGCATGAATGGGTGTTGCTTTTAAAAAAACACTGTGAATGTCCTAATTTTCCCCCATAAATTATTTCCAAATAAATATATGAAAAAATGTGTTTCCTCAATTGCCATTTAAATTTCTGAGTTGACTCCTGTGTTTTTCTAACAATTTCTTTTCAGCATTTAGCCCAGCATAGTCCTGACAATTATGAAGTTGTCTTGTCTTATTCATGTAAATCATTACAACAGTGCCCTTTCCTGCCACTGGTGCAGTGGACAGTCACAAAAGGTTTTCTTCCAATTACATGCCCCACTGGGCCTTTCCTAATTTAAATATCCTCTCATGTTTCTCATTTTTCCTTTGTTCTAAGTTGTCAATATTCCTACTCAGTGAAGTCAAGTTGTGACAGGAATCATGGTAGGTATTCCCAAGAGATGCTGTGCTTTTTGAAATGCTGAAGTCTGAAAATCAATTGGTTTTAAAAGAGGATAACAGAGGGGTTTTGTGTGGTTCTTCACCTCCTGACGGAGATTATGTGTGGCTGCACTCTGGTTTTTATGTAGCTATAAATGTAGTTACTCAGCAACACAGCTTGAGACTTATCCTTTAATTTTTGTCAGTGTTTATTGCAATTACAGTGAAGGGTTTTGTTTTACTGGGCACTGTGAAAATAACACCCGGGCTCCACAAATGTCCCCCTCCATGTCTTGCAGGTGAACAAGCAGCCAAGCAAGAGCTAAAAAAAAAGTCATCTGTGAAACTCAATTGCTCACTATTAAATTGGCTAAATTCACCTGAATGTCAAACAATCAAAAGGTTTAGGAAATATTTGTACAGCCCATACGTCAATGAGTGTTATTCACCTAGAATTAATAGCTGATCAGCTAACAGCTGAAATATCTGCTCTTAAGAAACTCCTCCTTCCAATGCATCACTTCTGACATCATTAAAGGCTGTGTCTGAAAGTGATATGTTTCAACAGGAAATTTTAAGCAAAAAATAGAGGTGAATGTCCTGGAAAAAAATTTCTTAATTCAGAGGGGTTTTTTTTAATGACCTGCAATTGAAATGCACTGCATGGGGGAGGATGAGGACCTGCTTCTACACTGAACTGCATTCTGGAGGAGATTGCTTACAGCCTTTCCACAAAGGATGAGGCCTCATTATGTGACTGCTATTGGTCACATGCCGTGGCATAGTTTTACTAAACACAATCCTTCAGGGCACACAGTGAATTTTTTCCAGCATGTTGGTTGTTTCCCCATTGCACAGGGTGTGTCTGGGCCCTCTGAATTTTGCAGCAATAAAAGGAGAGTTTGACTTCAGACCTGTCTGCAGGGTAGTGTGTAAGGGCTGACTCCAGGGTAGCAGGGTCACCTCTTGCTGATCAGTGTCCTAGACTGGCTTGTGCAGCATCTAGGAGTTACTGCTGTATTCTCCAGGGCTCTATGTAAATCAGTTTGGTGTTATCTCTGCATGTGGGACATGTATCCTATGTGCTGATTTGGCATAACTTGTCAAATCCCTTCAAATCCTATCCTCTTCAGGACAACAAAAGTGTTTTGACTTATTCTAATGTCAGGAAATTCAAAATCAAATTTGCAGCATTTTTTCTCTAGTCTGGAGAGAAAACTTCAGAAGTTTCCTTCACATGAGGTTAAATATATAATTGAATTGTCCTACCATGTTGCTCTTTTTTCTTTTCGATAGTGGAAGAGTCAGCTGTCTATATACAGTTCAAAATTAAATGCTTACAGGTCCTTGACCAGCGAACTTTATTATGCAGATGGAAACCTGCCAGCAAGAAGGCAGGGTTAGCCAATATTTGTCTGAAGTGTTAGAGTTACCCTTACAGCAGCTGAGATCTGTGTTTTGGGCATTAAGAGGAATATGATTTTTTCTTAAGAGAGAAGAGTGAGGGATTTACACAGAAGCAGTCAGTTATGCAGTTTTCTCGAAAATGAGCCAATCACTCATTTTAATGAGAAGAAACTCCTCCTTGATGTAAGTATGTCCTTGACATTGTTTAGTAGCAGTGACATTATCTGAGCAGCTTGTTTAAAGAAAAAGATCAGACATACATAAGGACATCTACCTCTACAGGGAAAAAACTATAAGCAAGGTGCCTTGCTAAGCAAAACCAGTAACAGCTTACTAGACATTGCCAGGATTCAGTTTGCCTGAGTTCTGTGAGAGTATTTGAGGCAATCAAGCTCCAACTGATGAATGAAAAGCTACAAGGTTAGAAGACTTGATGTAAGAATTGATGATAAAGTAGCAAACGTGTGATCACACTGGGATTTTGTTCAGCACTGTTATCTCTAGGAAGTCTCTGAAATTTGTAATGTCAGCTGGCGAACGCCATCTTTTTTCTCTTCTCTCCTGTTTTTTTCCTAATTTCAGGTATTTGGAAATACTCTTCTAATTTATAAACAGTTCTAAATTTAATTAGGAAAGACTTATATTTCTATATTTATTCACTATAAAATAGAAATCGCAGCAAAGATAGTTTCATTGTATTAGTTACTATAAGAATATCCAGTAAGCCACAGCTATAAGAACACAAGCCAGGGTTTCAGGTGTCTATTTTGACATTTAACTCAGAGTGAACATACCAGGAAATAGATACCTAAAAATATATCTTAATCCACCTTGACAATCTGTGAAAAGGTTAGGGGAGTAGAAGGAAAGATTCACTAGCTGCATTTTACAGATAAGGATTAGAAACAGGGAGTTCAGTGTTGTGTTGCCCCTTTTGAAGCTCTCTGAAAGACTTGGATGTATGGTGTAAAGGTAATGGTACACCAGAATGGTTTTTTCCAGCAAGAAATATGGCTTCCAAAACCTCAGTTTTCTTGGGAACATGATTTTACACATCCAATTATTTTTTTCATTAGGAATAAGAGAAAGAGTGATCCAACTTTGTCTGTAATGTACTAGGTCTTGAATTATTAAGTTCTTTGACATCATAAGGTTCTTTAGTGCCATTTCATCTTGATTTAAGAAAGAAAGCTTTTATAGTGAGGACAGTCATTCACTGTAACAATAGTCCTAGGGACTCAGTAGAGTCCAACCACTGGAGATTTTCAAGAATGCATTTGGACAAGGTCTCAGACAATCTAATTTACACTGCCTTTTCCAAAAAATGTTGGAAACCAGATGATCTTTTGAGATCCTTTCCAGCCAATACTGTTCTATTATTCTAGGATAAACAACAAACTTTTTGTCATGTGTAGCATTGCATCTGTAGAGGAGCTGTGTTTCTTACTGTAATTATTGGAAGCAATATCTCACACTTCCCTCTGATTTTCAGCTTTCATTTATTTGGGACACTTTATTTTGCTCAAGTTTCAATTCTGGTTTGCTTTTGCTAGCTGTTTTCTCTCCCTAGTGTTTAAACTTTGAGATATTTACAGCATTTAATAACAATACTCAGTGTTTTCTAAGTGTAATACAGTCTTTTTACATTCTATGATCATTCAGGTTTTTAGAATTTGGTACATAGAAGAAACTGATTTCACATTAATCAGGATTTTTTTAAATTAAAAATTAAGTATGTCATGCCAACTTAGTTTCAAGTATCTAGCTGCATTTGACTGGCATTTCATTTACCTATGGAAGGGTGTTTTTGGAAATTCATCGTCTCTCCTCAAAGCTATACTACCAGATAAAAATTAACTTTTCTTGCAATTTATTGCATATATCTTCAAATCAAATGGTGTCTCATCACTAGAGGTACAAGTGTATATCTATATGTTGTGGAAAAAACCACTTTGACCCCCATGCACTGAAGATGAGGAAAAGGAGAAGAAAACTGTAGAAGGATTGGGTTGGAAGGAACATTCATAGGTTATCTAGTTCAATTCCCCTGCAGTGGTAGGGTCCTGTCAAACCTGAGCTTGAATGTTTCCAAGGATGGGGCATCTACATCATCGCCAGACAACATGTGCCAGTGGAATGCAACTTTTCCATTTGTTCCAATTGTTTGCCATTATGATTCACCTTCAGGTTCTAAATTTATTGCCAAAATTTGGAGTAGTTGGACAGAATTAATTTTTTATTCATTATTAATTATTTATGCATAGAAAGTTTATTGTACAATGTAATCTGTGGACTGGTTTTGCTGTGCAACATATTATTTCTCTTGATGTTCACCTAAATTGGTTGACACCATTTTTGTCTCTTCCTCTGAAGACTCTGCCAGGATTCATATGCTTCCAGTAAACTCTCCCATAGCAGAAAATATAACTGCTACAGCATATTATTTATGTTTGGCCTATGTAACTCTTTTAATGACTTCTCTAGTGGTAGCATGGAAAAATGAGCTTACAAAGGGACTACTCTTTACTTGACTCAGTATATTCTTCATTTTAGACCTGTGTCACATCACAGGTCTCAGAAATTACAGACTCACGGGTTTACATGTGTCCTGTGGCAAATGGGATCATGTCTAGGAAGGTTCTGACAATATCACTGTTTCAGAAAGGGTAACAATTTTTTAATCAAGATAGCTAAACATGGTCAGTGTCAGCAGGGACATTTCTAAAGCTACAAAGTTCTGGTTTCTGTCCATTTATCATATCCCTGTCTCAAAGTGGATGCAACTAGCTGTGAGTTGAGGGGAACATATCCTCCCTACTCCCCTGCCAAGCAGCCCACTGTCTTGTAAGAAAGACAGAAAGCTTCCTATTTCTGATTCAAATTTTCCTGTATAATAGCAACCTTAGCCTGGTTCTTCTCAAAACATTAGCGAAATTATTTTTTGAAACATATAGGGAAAGGTTGGTGGATTATCTCTGGGCTGGAAACACTGCTTCCAGCTTTCTTCCAGTACAAACGGGCTTCCAGAATTACATGGCAGAAAGCCCAGGAGGACAGTCCCAACAAGAAAGGTTTCCAAGGTTCCCAATTCTGCAGAAAATTTTCCTGCTTTGTGTTAGAGGAGCAAGTGATAAAAGGCAGAGATTAGAAAATCTGATTCAGGCTTTCTGGCTCTCCATTCTCTAGAGAAGACCATGATAAAATGTCAGTTTCACATTGAAAAACCCTGTTTACTCCTCATTGCAGTCTGCTGTAATTAACAAGGCAGAAAAATTGTAGTGTGAATGAGACGATCTGCACAAGCCAAATGTTGCTTTTCTGCCAAACCTTTCCTACCACCTGACTGATGCAAACCCACTCTTTGGAAAGCCTTTATCTGAGCTTCTCCCACAGCCTGCAATAAATATACTGCATCTTTAACTCCATTGTGGTAGTTTGTATATCATTATAGGACACTTGGATTGCTCTAGTTTGACAATTAAAAAGAGGTGGTACGCAAAGCTAATGCAGATTTGGAAGATTAAGCAATTTCTCTGAAGTAATATTAAGTAGCATGTTCACCCTGCCTGTAAACAAACAGAACAGCATATTGTACAAATTGAAAGCAATTTATCTGAAAGCTTCGTGAGATACCATGAGATACTGGTAATAAAAGGTATCTTATGTATCTTGTTCTTTCATTGTTCAAAACAATCCACAATTAGTTTTTAAGCATTTGACCAACATTCAAAACAATTTATAGGAAGATCGTGTAAATTTCTCAGTAAAACTCACATCATATATTCACTATTTCTAAAATAGTAATTGTAATTTATGCTTCATAACCTTAAGCACATTGAGGTGTTTTTCCCTTCAAATTCACTTAGCTGATCAGCCTATATAAGTGTATAATCATGCAAATACATAACCGTGTGCATTGACCATTCTTTTTCTCAAAAAATGTTCATATGAAGAAAGCATTACTTATGTGAGAGTTCCACTTCAAGGTGAACAATATTATCCAGAATTGCCTTCAGAGATGCTTGATCTTTCTTGGAAGCTCCTAAACACATTTTTTGCAATATTCCCATGCCAATGTAAGTTTCAGGGTTGATTAAGATAGAGTACCTGAAATTTAATACCTTTTCTTTGTCAATTTTAATTTATTGGCTACTGAGTTTTAGACCAGGATTATCTTTTACCTTTTAATTAGATCATTAATATGGGTAACAGAAAAATCTGGCAGACTGCAGTCAGAGTTGGCAAAAGCAAACACAGGAAACATTGCATGTCCTAGCTTCTGAAAAAAAAAAAAAAAAGAAAAAAAAAAAGTGGTTTTTCTCATCTTTTGCTGAAGGGGTTTTCAAGGTCTTAAATGACCAAGGTGTGGTGTGCCATAGCATTTGTGATTGGAGTAGAACAGCAGAGCACAGGCATCTGTGGGAAAGGCACAATGAAGGCTCTGGGTGTTTATCTGAGGCAGCCAACAGAAGAATGGAATCATCATAGACACCTTCTGGGGACAGCAGAGAAAGACAGAAGCCTTCCCAAATGCTGAATCAAACACTCTGTTTGAGTTCATTTTGCTTCATGTTTTGCATCCACTGCCTTCACTCTTATTCTGGCTGGGATTTTCACTTTTATTAAAAAAGTAAATTTGCCTTGGAATCAGCTGTGCCCTACAGAAACCCAGCAAGGGGTGCAGACATTAGGCACAGAGAACAGAGGCAGTTGCCAAGGAAAGAAGAGTCACAAGATGAGTGTTTCTGATGGCACTGTTGGGGTTTGCCACTACTCTCTGATGGCTGAGCACTGCAGATGCTGTTATGAAAGCAAAATTTTACCACAGCACAACTGCTGCTACTCATCAGCATCAGAACAGAAAAATAAAGCAGAGTCATGGACAGGTTGCAATGAAGTCTATTGTGAAGACCTATGTATTCCGACTGCTAATAATGAAACATTGTTCTTCATACAAATGCCTCATCAACCTAAGCAAGGGGTGAGTTCATGGAACCTGGAAATTATGTTATTTCAATAATAGCTGTGGATGCTAGAATGAAAACATTTTAATGCTGCAGAGGGAGATGCCATGACAACAATCACTAATGTAGTCTTCACTGTATTAAGCCACAAGCTATGCTGCGAAATGAATATGCTCCACATATTGCTAGTCACACCCAGAGCCACAAGCAGCAACCTTTATTTAAAGCAGGTTTTAAGGGTGACATTTATTAAAATAAGTTTTTAACTTAACATTTTGCTAAAAAAATTCCAGCATGCTTTGCAGATCAGTGAGGACTTTTCCTTTATTTTTTAAAATATGAAACTGGCAGCTCTTGGACCGAGGTGACACAAGTTCTATTTCTCTGGCTAGTGATTTGTGTGTTATAGGTTTATAATCCTGTGTAACTCCTGTTCATGTTTCTGGAATTCTCATTACCAGAATCTGTTAACCCAATAAATAGTAAGTAATTAAGATAAAAATTTGAAATACTTTGGCTTTGATTTTCCTCTCTGGAAACCCAGTCATGTTCTTTTGTCATTTACACCATTTTATATTTTCCCTTTATCATTGTGTTTATTTCTGTCAAAAATGGATTTCAGAGTTTATTTTGAGCATGCTGCAATATGCAGACAGGGCCTCACTGTTCCAGAGTTTGAATTGATCCAAGGTTTCATTACAAACTTCCCTGTTAATGGGGCACACCTAGGACCCAGTTATCTCTCCCATTAACCCACATTGCTCCTGACAATAATAGACCTCTGGAATCCTGTACATGCACCTATGCGGATTACAGACAAATCCTGTTGGATTTTGCAGTCTACTGTCCAACATACACACATGTAAAGCTGATTATTTTAGGAATAAAAGGTATAGTTCCTGTGGAGGAGTCTGTATGGTTTACAGTGGTGTTTTAGTTTAAAGTGTCATACTATTCGCTATCAAACTTAGCACAATGCTGAATGAATATTTATGCTCAGTCAAGGCATATTGTTTTAAAGAAAGCATGATGACATGCAAGAGACAGAAACTTACACTGCAGTTCTAGGTTTGTTGTTACAGGCACTCATAGCCAGTTCAAAGCAATGGCTTTAATGTCCTCCCCATTGTACCTTCCAGCCTGGACATGTCTGTCTTTCTTAGAAAATGACACAATATTTTTGCTGTCTGATGCAGTAAAATCTCCTAGTAAGTAAATAGGAATTTGCTACACTGCTTGAGTATTTTTTTTTATGTCCAAACACAATGATTAAGAACTACATTTTTAAGCCATGTAATGTGTATGTGCAATTGTTAAATGAGAGCATTGGGAAGCTATTAAAACCAATCTAGTTTCCTCTGCTAACAAAGAGTCAGAGATTTCTTATTTATGGTTATGACCCATGTATGTCTATCACTGCTGAGTTTTTGAGCTTTATGCATAAGTTGAGAGTGTGAAGACTGGAAGCAGACACAGCTGTACATCACAAACTGCAGAGCCATGTGTCTGTGCCTGTGCTGTGCCATCCACCTGCAGTAGTAATGGGAGAGACAGTACAGGTAGAAATCATTTGTATGTGGAAGAATAATGAATTTTTGGACAGTTTGCAGAAAGCACTGTATTTAGAAAAGAAATTGTCTTTGTTAAAGTTAAGCAAGATGCTGTAACACAGAATAACTCTTATGAGCTCTTTCAGCAGGACAACTTGGTGAACTAAAATGGATGGATGTGGAGGCTGAGCTGCCACAGGGTAGGCACAAATGTGAGAGCTGGCAGTTTACAGAAGTGTCACTTGAGCACAAGCACTGCTTCACATCGAGTGCTCTGTGGCACACCGCCTTTGGTGTCCTCCTTGGAGCAGCAGCTGTCTCGTAGCAGGTATGTCCTGCCCTGCTTCCCCGAGGGTGAGGCAGCGATTTTTTACCATGAACTAGCTAGTTCTCTCAAGGCTGAGATTGCCACCTGGATCTCAGTGAGGCAAACCCTGCTTACACTGCTAGGAATGAAGCCGTGAAAAAAAGCAAATGCCTTCTTAATTCTCTTGAGGTGGTGACACCCAGCTAATATACTTGAAAGAAGGATTTAAGAGAAGTGACAAGTGGCTGGCACTGGTCTAACCTATTACTTTTAAACACTACAGATTAATCTGTTTGATTGGAAAGGTTTAGAATTCACTTCCTAAAGAGCTCCTGGTGGCAATCAGCACAAAAGTAAAAATCACCCAAATTGTCTCTCTTGAGACCTTGACATGAATGAGAAACCTGCCCTGAGGTTTTCATGTGTGAGACCAAAGCACGAAAGACTGAACAAGGTAAATATTCATGTTCAGTCTTGTAGTTTCTTTCAAGAAGTTATTAATTCCCTTTAACAAAAAGCTGAGTCCAGATGCAAAAAGCAAAAGCAGAATCTGTTTTTAAAATGCTATTGAAATTTGAATGAAGCTTCCCTTCAACTGTAGCAAGAAAGGCAGCCTTATGATATTAGGAATAGGTTCTTTCTGCATCCTAAACAAATCTGGAATACATTTCTTAGAGTAATGTTAAAATGAGAGTCTGGAGGAAAGATGATGACTGTCCACTAGATCAATCTCAGGCTTTGGAGCAGACATTTCTAATTTCCACAAAATTAAGTTATGGAAGGTTAAAATGTTGCTTTAGTGATGAATAATACATGCTTCAGATATCCTGCATGCGTGTTTCATTACACGAGCCAAATGCTGTGGAGATTTCAAATTAAAATTATCATCCTGTTTTTTTCTCTCTACACTCCACCTTCAACACAAATTAATTAGTTTTACCTTGCTTGCCCTTTTGCTAAGAGCTTTAACTGCCATGAATAGAGTTCCATGCTTAATGTCTGGATGTAGACTATTATGGTGATTGAGACTGTATTTCCAAATTTTGTAGAGTAACACTTATGGTATGTTAGCAAGGTATAAAGTATTACTTAACTAAATTAAACATTGCCCATTATTTAGAAGCTTGTATAACAGAATTTTTTCATCTAGGATCAAGTTTAAAATTCCCAGTATCCATGACAAACCCAAATATTTTACATCCATCCCTTGCATCCTCGCTAAGGCCACTACTGAAACCTTTACAATGACAACATTATGGTCACCAACTCCAAACTTTGAATGGAAATACATGAAAGAAGAATTTACAGTGCCTAAAATAAGGTATGTTTGCTAGAGGCAAACTTCTTTGAGAAATGTGATTTTTAACATCTGGTGAAGAGTCTTTTTTCAGCCATGTAGGTGTCTGCAGATAGAAAGTGGTTTACTTTTATGTCTGTAATAGTGTATCTGGAGTCACACATTTCCTTTATGTACGTGAAACAAAAGGCCTTCCTCTTTCTATCTCAATCACCACTTATGTCCCTGGTCATATTATAATTACAAAAAAAATCAATCATGCTCCTGATGAGAGGAAATGTGGCAGTAATAATTACATCTACATTGAATTTCTGTTGCTGTTCTAGAGAGGAGAGAAATTGAGTGACAACCTAAATGCATTATAACAATGCACTGAGAAAATAAATGCAGCTGACATGTCACCCACAACAAATGTACCGTTCTCAACATAATGGATAGGATTTAAACACTTCATAGCATATTAGATGGAGCTTGTCACAATTTCTTTCCCTGATATCTGGTTTAGGCTTGTGACACAATCATATGGTACCTGATGGACATAAATATGTGTTGGAAAGGAATGTCAGGTACTCACACCCCTAAAAATCTCTTAATGTATACAGATTTCGGAATTATCTAATCTGAAATATCTAACTCTGGGGAGAATCATCCTTTTGGGAAGTTATTCACATTTTAATATATGTAAGATGTCTGCCTTTCCCTTTAAGCAGAGTGTATTGCAGTGAAAACATATCATACCCCTGTCTTGGACAGCCTTGCTGCTAACATATTGCCTTTAAAGTAAAAGTGGATGTGAACTTGAAACTGCTTTTCTGTGACAGTGTAAAGCATAAGAAGAAACATAGATTGAAAAAGTGAAGAGAAACATTTCACCCACTTGATAATCATAGGTTAATGATAAGGAAGACTCATGTTATTATGGATTTCCTCCTAGGTTTCAGTTTAATGGCTGAATTTTCACCTTTACCTTTCTTTCACCCTTATCTTTTTCTACCCTTACCACAGTCTTGGCATTAGTCCAGGGGTCCTATTTTCCTTCTCACTGTTTGGACTTTTGTTTCTCCTCAATGACTGACACATTTTTCAAACCTTTATGTCTCTCTGTAAGGAAGTTAACAAATTTACATTTTCTTGGATGGACAGAGATGGCAGCTAGCTCTGCATAAGACCGAGAATTTGTGATCTGCTCAGCTATGGACAGAAACTAGAAGAGGTGAGAAAGGAGGAAATGAGTGTTGCAGAGTCTGAGAGAAAGAGATGTGAAAGACATGAAGAAAAAGGACTCAGAGAAGAGCATGGCATCCTTCAGCACCACGACTTAGGAGACACCTAAGCCAGTACTGATCTTTCCAAATATGTCAGGAAGGAGATAATTTAACAACTGGGGGGTTGCAATAAAACTTCTGTCTTGTATGCACTGGCCTTAAATGTTTGTGTGCTTAACACTTTTAACTCAGCAAAAGGTTCTCCCTACTACTCTACACAAAAGCAAACAGGCTTTCGGACTCAGGTATTAGATCTATTTCAAAGGTTTTATTTAAAGGCTGACTGAAAGCTGACAGATACTCTCTGGCACCTTGTTTAGCTGAAGTGTCTCTAATTTCTCTGTTTGTCCATACACTGTATACCAAAATACTTTACATATGAAGTTTCAGGTGGTTTAGAAGGAAATAGTTAATTTTCTAGGCCCTTATCTGGATTTGTGTCTTCAATATTTCACTCTGTTCTCACCATATGTGAGATTGTGATCATTGTACAGCTGAAAAATATGTGACTGTTTTTGCTACACAAACAGTAAACTTTAATCACAGTAGATTGAAACATATAAAAGAGGCATAAAATGCATCAACACTTTCTCCATGCTGAATTCTTAACACTGCCAAAAGTAGAAAATGAGAAGTGTCACCTCTACTAGCTGTCATCCCCTGGCTCCAGTGAGCAATGCTGACATTTTTCTGGATGCCAGTTCTATTTTCCTATATTCCTACACAGAATATATTTCCTATATATTCCTATATAGTAAGGAATATGTAAAACTATACAGTCTAAGGAAAAAATTGTGTGTTCAATGGAAGGTGAACTACTCCCTGCCTCTTCTCCAGCTACTTCAAGCGTGACTTCTACTCAAGTAGAAGCATCTCATTTACTTTCTGAAAGTAGCACCCAGTGAAGATAGCCTCCCTCGATCAGTCTCCCACAATGACAAGATAGAGCACCAGCAAACTGGGTTTAGCAGATTTTTCTAATTATGATGCAGGACCATACATGCTGGCAACACACTGAAATATTTAAAAGGGCAAGAAAAATTCATTAAATGAATCTACATTTGTTTGGTTTTTTGTTTATTTTAAACAAGAAGGAAATGAGTTTCTGAGTGTAGGTGTAAGCCAGTATCATTATTGACTTCAGTAGAGCTGTTGTCAGTTGCAGAGTCAAAATCAGAGGCTACTCTTGGAAAAACATTTATGCATCTGGTTCCCATTACAGGAAAAAAAAAAAAAAGAGAAAAAAAAAAAGTCAGTGGCCTTAGATCTGTATTTTAGGTTTTAAAAAAAAGAGCCTTTCTGAAGTATTTTGACTTTAATGACATGGATCCTATACAAAGCAATGGAAAAACAAACATTTTGAAAATCAATATTGTAAACTGTAAATACATTAGCTTTATGCAATGTAGAGGGTTTTTTTTTTTTAGGACAGTGATCTATTTTATTTTTGTCTTTAAAGAAAAAATGCCAACATCTGTCAGGATTAAAACAAACTTATTTTTATTATCAATTTAATGAAAAACACATTTAGCAATCCTTTGCATTATTTTGTCTATTGTATTTGAAGGTCACCTGGAGAGGAGGCGACCTGGAGTTATACATGCACACACACGTGCACTTTGCCTGTCAAACACAGGCACTGGTATAGTGCTGGTTTCAGTGTTTTCTAGTTGTCATTAATGGTCTCAATGTATGTGCGACATCAAAAAGTACTTTGATTCCTCTGTACTTTTGATAAATTACTGCTCCTTTTTCAACCCTGCACAATAAGTGATGCAAGTAATTCAGGGTCTGATTTGCTTTCCTGCTTCTTTTCCTTTCCAGCCCCACAAAATCAGCTTTGGATTTTCCTGCTTCATGCTTTATTTACATGAGAAACTGATATTTTAGAAAGTAATTGGAAAAAGTGTATTTAAAAATAATCCAAGGCAGACAGTCTTCTTAGAATTGCTCCAGGCTGTGCCATAATGGCCTGGAAATCACTTATACACAGCTCTAACTCTGCTTGAGGACGAACTAATCTAAAGACACACTTTATTTGGTTTTAAATGCAGTTTTCTCAGTGAAAGTCAGTTTGGGCTGTCAAAGAAATAATTGCAAATTCTTTCCAGTTGCTAGCAATTATCACTGTTTCTCTTTCTTTATTTTGTAGCATGTTACATGACCTAAACATCTCAGAACAGCTTTCAAAAGTCATGGATGAAGACTGGTAAGTGTATTATTGTCTAGAAATGTGGAATTGAAGTTAAGGGACTTGCTGAGGAAAGCATCACAAGTGGTAGATCTGAAAGTGAAACTGAGATCTGTGGATACTTCTTCTGTTTTAATCTGTCCTAAATTTCATTGATATTTTCAAGAATATGCATTGTAGCTCTGTTCAACAGCATGATGTAATAAGGCAATTTTGAAATGCACTTAACTAAGTGACAGGTTTTGCTGTGAATTCATGATGATTATGGAAGTGGGCTCAGGAGAGAACTTCAAAGATGATTAAGGGACTGGAACATCTCACTTACGAGGACAGCTTGAAAGAGTTGGGCCTGTGCAGCCTCAAGAAGAGGTAACTGAGAGGGAACCTAGCCAATGTATACAATATATCTGAAAAGAAGGTACCAAGAGGATGGATCCAGGTTCTTCTCCATGACACCAAGCAATAGGACAAAAGGCAGTGGGCAGAAATTAATGGGCAGGAAGTTTCATCTGAAGATGAAGAAGGACTTCTTTCTTGTGCAGGTGACTGAGCTCTGTAACAGACTTCTCACAGAAATCGTGGCATCTCCCTCACTGAAGATATTCAAAAACTGTTTGGAATACACAACCCTGTGCCATGTGCTCTGGGATGACCCTGCTTGAACAGGGAGGTTGAACCAGACAACCTACTGTGGTCCCTTCCAACCCTATCCATTTTATGGTTCTGTGATCCTCACTTGGGGTAGGGTTCATTACCTCTAGCTTTTTCCTCTTCAAAATTATATGCTTAGTCTAAGCTGGCTGTGCAAGAGCCTTGTCTGTTCAGTGAAGAGAAACAGGCATTTCCAGACAGTGGCTCATGCTAGTCTAGGATGCACATCCATGCTGAAGTGCCCACTCACACTGTGGAGTACCTACTCTGACTGCAGTCCAGACTGTGGACTTGCAGACTGGAGTCCTGAGGGTGTTCCTGTCCCAAATATAAATTTGCTACAGACAATGTTTCAGTTATTTCTAATGCTCTTTCCTTTCCACAGAGGCAAGTTTCTGCTCAGCACTTTGGGACAAAGCTGCTAGATTGCAAACACAATTCAAATTTCTGGAGGAAAGAAAACCTTGAGCTATGTGTGATTAACACGCAAAATTAATTTCATCATATTAAGAATAAGAGATGATGCAACACAAATGAGTGCCTCCAAATGAGAACTAAAGAAAATTCCCAAAGATATAGTGGGAGCAATTGCTATAGTAAGAAAACTGTCATGACCAGTTTTCATAAATCTGTGTAGTTAAAAATGTCTTTCAGGTTTATGCAGCATGGTTGGCTGAAATTATAATGATACATAAAGTCAGTAGTATCCTCCACACTGCAGTGGAACAAGATGAATTTTTTCAGAAAGTAAGTACACAGCAGAAAAAGACATAGAGTGAGATTTTTGTTTTGAGAGGGTTTCTGGTCATAACAACAAGTTTTTCTGAAGATTTATGAGGACATGTATTTGCCCACAATATGTCAGCCTTCCCATCAATGAGCCTGATATTTTTTGTTCCTTTACCATTTTCTTTTCATATGTTGTATTATTCATGTACTACAATGGCTTCTCAAATTTATATTTCAAAATCTGATTTTATTAATTAAACCTAAGGGTTTTTGAACTTTATTAAAATTTAACTTAAAATGTTTTGGATCTAGGAAATTAATGTTAGGGAAAAAGCTCTCAAGAGTGAGATAATTATTATGTTTTTGTGGCATTCCACTTAAAATTGGACCTGCTAGATGTGTGATGCATACAGAAATGTAGAGTTATCTAATTTCTTTTTAAACTCACATGAGGCATTTTAATATATCTCAAGGTCTGGACCTCCAACACTGTGCAGTACTTGGAGGCTGTTGCTGAAAACAAACCAGCCTTTTTCCTTGCAATTTTTTGTGGTTTCAGTGTGCTGTGCTACAACTGCTTCAGCATTTTGCCATGCAGAGCTCCTCAGGCAGCGACGCCTTCACTCCTTGCAAAGGCTCTGCAGAGAAGCACTGAATCACTGACCAAGGAAATGCTCTTCCTAGTGAAAACTCTAGGCAGACAGGAGTAGTAATACCTGATAGTGGTTGTTGCTGAAACAGATCTGTAAAGCAGAAGAGTATCCAAGAAGGGGAGAATGAATAATGCAAGCCTAGGGAATCTACAATTCTTGTTAAAATACCAGACTGCTGGCAGCTAGCCTGCATATTATATCCAGCTGGTTGGCAGCCACATGCATAATCTCATTTCATAATAAATTTGAGCATTTTGAGGTTTTCTTGAGATTTAACTCAAGTCATTAAGTCATCTTATTTCTGAACAGAATAGACACCTTCCAGGTCTCCTGGTTTGAAATTACATTAGCTTAGGGTTTTCTCATTTAATTGCAACTTTCACATTAAAATATAAGGGCTGAGAATTTTGATTTTGTTATTTGTGCATGATTTAATTTTAGTTACTACCAAAACACACCACTTCAGACATATATGGCAAAAAACAGGTGTTTTACTGTGGGAACAGATATCAACTCAGTTTTCCAGACTGTAATGGATATTCAAGACTGGAGGACAGTGTGATTTAATTGCTGATGAGGATATTCTGTACCAGTCAGAACAAGACTAAGACTGTAAGTTGCCACAAACTTTGTTTAAAACATATTTCAGTTGTCATGAGCTGATTGTGTATCTCCCACAGAACCCTTCAAGACGATTGTAAGTATGACAGCCTGAGCCCTGATTTCCTTTCCTCATTCCCTTCACATGCTTCCCTTCTCTCTTTTCTCCTCCTTTTGCTCACCATCAGTAGTTTCCTGAACGTGAGGAGCTGCCTCCAGCTATGCAGAGTTTAGTTAAATAACAAAGAAACTCCTCTGTATCTAATTCACCTGATAAATTTTACAGTGCTCTGTTCACAAAAAGAAGTGAGCACTGCAGCTTTGAATTCTGTTTCTTGAGGCCTGTGTTTTACATAGCCAGGTATCCTTATCCTATTTATCCTATTTATCTTGTTTTGCTCTCCTGGGTTACAAATACATGTGTACAACTACATGTGACTCAAGTATCTGAAGACTTTTGTTTTACCAGTCACTTAGACTGTAAAGTTGTGATTTGTGACTATTGCCTTCATAAGCATGACTAGCTCATAAAAGAAAAGCTATTTTCTGGTACATGCTGTGTGCCATTAGTGTCATGCACACTAAGAGTGTGCTGTAAAGTATGCAGCATTTCTTTCCCACTTTATGATTGCCCAGTCAACACAGATCTTATGTAATCTCTCTTTCCTTTTTTTGAGACAGGAAAAAAAAATCCAAAACAGATTTCATCTTATATGAGAAACAGAAACTTTATTCTGAAAATGTCCATATGTGTTGTTTTGACCACACAAACACTTTTCCTCAAACTTCATTAAATTTGAAATTCCATTGATATTTCTGTCACAAGTAGTTTTAATCTTTAGCCATTGTGTTTTACATTGTCTAAATATCTTTTTCATTGATAAATCCCTTGTTTATGTTTGATCTGTTAGTCTTATTTCTTCCTTGACAGTTCGTCATAACCGATCTTATTTTTCTTGTCCATTCTTTTTTCTGCCCACTTTCTTCCTCTTAGTCACTGGGTCTTCAGATTCCAAAAATGTCTGCAAATATTTTGAAATTGTGATGGTGCCTCAGTGCAGCTTATTTTACATGAAAACATTGGTATATTGGCTTCAGGAAAGCAGTTTAAGGGAAAAAAGAAAACCAGTTATAATTCTACAAAATTATTCTATTGGAACAAATATTTTTAAGAAAAAGGAAAATTAAATACCTGAGTCTTTTCAGGTTGCCATTTGGCACTAGACAATGAAACTTAGCCTGTGTGTACATATTAGCATAGGACAACATTTTGACTAATTTCCCATAAATTTTCATGTGCAATATAATCACACATTAATATATTAATTATACTGATATAATATTGATTATTGTTTTTACATTAGTTTACTTGCAGTATTGATTTTACAGCAACATAAATACCAGTGAGATTGGAAGAACCAATAACCAAACTATTTTTGTTGTGGGCTGTCTAATTGTTTTTGCTTAGTATTTATTTAATTAGACTTTTCCTCTAAAATACATAGCTTTTATGATACAGTCAGCTGTCAGTGTCTTCTTTAGAAAAATTTTATTAGTAAACAGATCAGGAACTTTTAATTTTTTTCAGTAAAGCTGGATCAGTCATGAAAAATGAACAGGGGGATCTGAAATTGAGATCAAGTTTCTCTTCCAAATATATCTTTGTTCAAAAGGAACATTTGTTTTATAACAGTAGGGTAAGAGGTTCAAAGCAATATGTAGTGGAAATAGCAATATCACTTAAATCCACAGGGAGAACACAAGATAATGGAGCAAGTAATACCACTGGCCTAGTTTGGAGCCTGTTAATATGTTCTTGCCATTGCCTTCAGTGAGCTTGGAATCAGAAATGCATTTCTTCTGCCACCTCTTCACATTTTAAGACATGGTATTTTGTTGTGAAAGATAGAATCACCAAAAAAAAATCCAAGCNAATGCCCAGAAATTTATCACAAAACCCAGCAATATTCAGTCATGGGAGAAGATTTGCATTCAAAAAAAGCTTGAGGCAGCTAATAACATGGCTTCATTTACCCAACACTGTATTGCTGAGCTTCTTAACCTTTTCTCCTTCATGTTTTAACCTTGTCTCCATCTTCAATTTCAGCAAGAGGGAAAACCCATATTTCACGGCAGAATAGAAAATAAGATGAAAAGTAGATTAGCATAAAGCTATTTCTCTTTGTCCCTTTTTATCTCTCATGGCTTTAAACCACATATAGTCCACAAATATGTTAAATATATTTAAGTAAAATTGTCTGTATCAGACTACTTACCAGCTGAGCATGAGCTTACCTCATGCATTCATCAAACTTAGCAGTTTACCAGCTACTCTTTAATAACACTTATTAAAGTGTTATTAAAGTGTTGTTTATGATTATAAATAACACTTTAATAACAAATGGACAGCATCACAGGCATAAGGTACTGAATGGAGGAAAAAAGATTTCTCTGAGGGTAGAGTCCTATTTGCAATTATTAAAACTAATATGTCACCCTCTCGAGCAAAACCTGTTAAACACACACCTATTACAACAGAGATTACTGAAACCTTCCTGACAACGGTGTGTGATTTTGTTGTGGAGCTAACTGAATCCTTTGCTTGTACTTTTCTATATGCTGAGCTCACACAGCACTCATCCTTCCCATTGTCAGTGCTGTATTGCATAATCCCAGCACCCTGTATTCTACCTGTTTTCCTTTGTATCGTCTCTTCTACAGCCTTTATCACCATACTATTTGAGTACCCTTCACCAGTGCATTAAGCATTGTACCTGCCATCTGCCATATGTTTGTCCTCTGATCCTCTCTGTAGGGAGTGTAATGTGCTCACTAAGGTGCCCTGTTTGGATAGGATCTTTGTTGGGATAGATTTTTTACGCGTGTAAAAATAGATTAAAACCTGCCTTGACCTTAGAGTAGATAAGGAAGTCAGTGATGCACTCAGTTCCCAGTTCATGAGGGAATTTACCCCACAGATTGGACCAGCTCCTGAGACAGCAGTGTTTTCCTAAAACAGGAAACCTTGCACTTGTAGAAGGCGCTGTTGGGCTTTTCCAAATCTCAGTAGATACTTTGTATAACCCAGGTGCAGACCAAAAGATGCTTTAAAGAAAAGATTCAAGACCTTGCCTTGAACTTGATTTGGGTGCTTTTGAAATCCTCCAGCAGAGTTTTGCAGTGCTCCTGGTAACTTTTGTTCCTGAAGAGACAGTTCTTACTCTTTGCCCTTTCTTCCATTCCAGATTGGTGCTACAGCTGAGTTTGCCAATCTGTCAGGACACATTTTAAGGCTGCCTCAACAGCAAAGCGTTGCTTTTGTCCACAGGCTATCAGCCAGGCCTTCTGGGGAAAACATCACATACTGCTTTTGGAAGCCTCCTCCAACAGTTTTTAAAAACTTGTCTTAGGTCTTGCCCATCTTCCTCTTGGCCATCTTTGTTTCCTGAAAATGTTTTGGTTATTCGTTTCATTTTAGTTTGAGAGTAGAAATTAAGAAAGTCTAGAAATTTAAAAGAAGCTGTATCGAGAGGCTCTGGTACAATATAAGATTTGTGAAATCAGTCTGTTCCTGTGTGTGCTGTCTTTTGTTACATAATATTTTTGTAGCTTTTTGTAGCATAGACAGATACGCAGACAGTTGAAATCCTGCATTTATCATAAAGAAACTCTGAAACTCAGAAAGACTAGCTAATGCATGAGCTTACACAAGTTAGTAATTTAACAGTGTTTCTCCACATTTTTGTCACTAAACCAAGGGGTTTACTGTCTCCTTCAGCAGCCTGACACTGAAGCACATTCTACAGCAAATACCATTCAAGTAGCACAACTGATTTTAGTCAATGGGTGAATGAATTAGGTAATAAAATAGAAGCATATGTCCAGAGGTGAAGTCTGGAGTTTAAAA
>VYXD01008339.1:0-18454 GCA_013397195.1 Hylia prasina | reverse complement strand
TCCCAAGCCACACGTGGAAACAGGTTAAGGAATGACATTGCAGCAAAGAAATAATTTATGTTTAGAGAGAAAATACATCCAAGAAGTACTGACAATAGGAGTGCACTGTAGCCCTTCCTTATAGTCGATGCAGTGAAAAGTGAAATATATGGTCGGGTCTTCACATAACACCTTTTCTTATTTTATTTTTTATTTTCAGGAGATTAAGATCTACAAATGCATTAGAGAACACGTGTTCTAGCTATACTTATAAAACAACCATTCCACTGCTGATTGATGGTGTGGTTGGAAATAGCTGAAGGCCAACATCTCTGTTCAAACATATTTCACACTGTTACAGATGAGTGTGTTTTTCCAGTAGCTAGGTAACCAGAAACGCTTCCCTTCAGCTTGCTGACCTCTGGACTCCTTTGTTTTAAGCAGAGAAAAAGTAAGAAAGAAGAAATTGGGTTAACAGATGTCTGTGCTAAAGAGGCATGGGCACAACTTTGTCTCCCCAAGGGTGACCAGTCCCTGTAGTTAATACGCACTGTGTAAGAGCTCCTGAAGCCACTGAAACTTGCTTTTTTCAGTTGTTGGGCTGCTTTGGAATTCTGCTTGGGAAAGCCCTCACCGACAGTTTTGAGGCCACAAGTGGGTTGAACTGCATTTTCAGTCATTGAAGTGCACAGGAAAATGCAACTAGATCCTCAATTTGACCTTGAAAAATGAAATGCTTTGAAGTGTAGGATTTGCTTCACAGTAGCAATGTAAGAACTGTGTCTGCTGGGCTTTAATTTGGTATTGTCTGAAGCTCTTTTCTCTTGCCAGATTTCCAAAGGACATTTACTTTCAAATCTCTAGGGAAATCCAGATTTCCAGAGAACATTTATTTTCAAATATCTGAGGAAAAGGAACTACTTTTCTATTCCAAACACATTGAAAGGCGACAGAACATAATTCTGTGGGTTTGCCACTGACATTACCTGATGAAATAATAATGAATATTTTTAATAAGAACAGAGTTTTTCAGCTGCAATGACAACCAGAATAATTCCATCATATCTGTCCTTGGATTTCTGAATGGTTTTGCAGAGAAGAAGATGCAAGTGATTCCACAGATTTCTAAATTTAGTGCTAGGAAGGGAAGATGTTCATAGCAAGAGTATATGGTGAGATTTTAATGGGATATATTGTTTTATGCAATACCTTTTAGTTGTATTTTAATAAAGACTTCAAAATGCATTTGAATGACATCTCTGCATATATATTTCACTTCTATTAACTGCAAAAATAATGGACCTTCTCCTATTAGTTCTGTGTACTAATTTTCCATCTTTATAGACAGCAATAAATATTTACATCATCAATAACATTAGCTACCAACAGAAACATTGGTTTGGAAATAAATTATTGAAAATAAATTCAAATATACAACCATTTTCAAAGGAAAAGTTCAGATGCAAATCAATCCATCCTGAAAAAGAAAGGACTCAATTTCCCTAGAAATTTGATATCAAATCCACTTTCCAACTTTTACTGGGTACTATTGCTAGTCCTTTTCCCTCTGACATTTTAGGCTTTCTGTAAGAGGCACCAATGTGTTTTCTACCCAGAGCTTTCTGTTTGGCAGAACTTTTATCACAGGCATACAAACCTTTTCTCCCCACAAAATGTTTCCAGATCAGTGCTTCCAAGTGATCTGTTCAGAACCCACAGGTGCCAGAATATTGATTTCCTGCTCAGGACCAGAGAAGAGGCAAATCATGATAAAGTAGGAGAACAGGGTAGATGTGGCATAGAGAAGCTCTTCCACAGGGGCAGGCAGTGAAGCTGGGCACACACAGGGGAGCAGCAAGGGCTGCAGACAGCAAGGACATTTGGAGGTGTGTGTCTGGGAAGGGTGAGGATGGCAGCTGTCCAAGAGGGGGAGCAGGTGACTGTCCCTGCACAAGCACATGGACTGACACAGATCCAAACCACTGCCACACCACCTGCTCATGGAGCTGCTGCTGGGTGTGAGAGCTGGCATGAGCCCCCGGGGCAGCAGTGAGAGAGGCAGTCTTTCCAAACTATGCCCCAAAGGGATTACTTTGAACTGGGAACCCCAAAAGGCTTCAGAGTCAATCTACACGAAACACAAAGTCAGCCACCATCATTCTTGTCACAGCAGCCTTAAAAATAGGGCTCTGCTCTGCCTCTCCTCTCATTCTGCTTCCAGCCCATTCCAACTCACAATCTGCTCCAGTGTGTGTGATGATCTGGTATTTGAGTTTAGGAAACATTGTGGTCTTCCACACTGAGCTTCTGAAGCCTCACAGCTTTTATTTAAATGATCTTCATTGTTTCCAAATAATTTCAGTGCATAAGTTTTCTGTTGCCAGACTAAGAGCTAAACAGTTCATCTTACATAGATTAAGTTCTCACATTTCCACATGGTTTGGCTACTGAAGATTGGAATCTGTGCCCTACTTCCTTATAATATACTCTATAAAATGTGCTCTTAGCTTTGCTGGTTATTTTCTGTGGCCTATGGAGCAGTCTGATAAACTTTGGACTTGGACCAAAAAATCTGCAGTGGATGTGAATTCAAAGAAATAATTTCCTTCAAGCTTCGGGCTGAAAGTAAAATTAAATTTTTGTCATAGAATCCTTTGCAGTGTGGATGAAATCAATGGTGCCCTCTTGCATGTGCAGAATGATACAGCCCACCAAAAATGATGCATTTTCCTAGCAGCAATTGAGTCATGAGCAACAAGTAACAAACAGCAGCAAATAAAACCCCACACATATTCCAGCCCTTTTTCCCTGTGTACATGCCCATGGCTGAAGTCATAGGATGGTCCACTGCAAAGAAATAAACAATGAAATTGCATAAAAGACAGCTCAGCTTTTTGAGAAAACTTGGATCAATTTAGAACGAGTTTTGATAACAGCAATGCAACTGCTGTAAAATACACTGTGTGACACTAAACAGCTTGACCCTGCTTAGTCTTTCTTTCCATAGCTGTTTCTCTAATCTTTGGACAAAGGAACATGTTGTAATCTGAATTATTATATTTAATTACAAAACCACTAACAAAACAAAGGATTCACGTTTAATGATTTACCACTGGAACCAGATAAGAAAATGCATGGAGAAATTCTTTATAACTATCAAGCAATGTCCAGCATACCTCTCATTTTAGGAATCAGCTGTTTCTTAATGACTTTGCCTTGAACTAAACCGAAGTTCTGAAGAAGGCTGAAATGGTCAATTAAAATCTTCCATTTTTAGTAGTGCCTTTTTTCTGTTCAGTACTGATTTTTATAATGCATTTTTCCTGATACCCCAGTAGTTCTCCAGTAAAACTTAGGTAGAAGATGAATGTATCATTTTAATGGAAGTTCTTACACATACACCTTCAGAGGCACTAGCAAGTAATAAAAGCAAACTGGTAATGAGTCCTTTAGAACTTCCTCATACAACAGAAGTCAGGCTGTAAACTGAATTTCTGGTGTCCTTATTGCTAGAGCATGCAGAAGGATCCAGTTCCGTATTCATTAACATTCATATCCACCCCTCCCAGTAAGGGTGGGGGAAAGAAGTCAGGATGTCAGCCTTGGAGGGCCTGGCACTCACAGCAGAAAGTTGCCATCCGTGTAGTGGATGGCAAGAGGTAATTTAAATGGCAATTACTGTAGCACAGCCAACCATGCCAGCATTCACAAGCTAGGCTTGAGGGCCCCAAGAACATGGATTTCCCCTGAACCAAGGTCAGGTTGGTCCTTCCACAGCAACCTCATCCCTGTCACATCCCTACCCCAACAGAGCTTCCAGGCAGTCAGGTACTCCTTCCCCTTCCCTTTATGGGGAATGCAGAGGGAGGGGAAGGAGGGAGCTCGACTGCCTGCTCATACCTCTCACATCACATTAACATGCTTTTTTTTTGCATTGAATGTGGCTAGCTAGCAAAGGGGATGAGAATGCCACCCTCTTGGTTGGTAAGGACCTCCATTGTCTTTCAGCATTTCTGCTTTTCTGGCTACAAAATNAAACAAACAAAAAAAAAAAAAAAAAAAAAAAAAAACAGCAAAAGAAAAAAGGGAAATGAAAAAGGAAGAGTAAACAAAGAAGACTGGGAAAAGAGAAAAGCAAAGGCAAATCTGTTTCCTGAACTCTTTCATTTCTCTGTAAAGCTAGATCTGTTGCAAGTTAGCAGAAGGTGTTGCACAACTCTGTAGCTAATCAACAGAACTGGTATCTTTTTAGAATCAAAAGATTAAACGTATTTTCCTTATAACTGAGCAGACAATCAACACATCTAACAGTCACTATTATGCCACCAATCACCACCATGTATATGTAGGTTTTTCTGTTATCTTCATTACCTATTCTTAACAATAACTGGTTTCTAACTGAAAAGTCCCTGTTTCTGAAATTTTTCTTTTTCTTTTTGGTTATATTGCCATACTGTCTAGTGGCTATTGTATTGGGCAAACCACCCTGAACCCTGGAGAATGCCATGACTTCCCCTGGCAGGGATCCTAGAGGGAGCCTCAGAGACCCAGTATGGATGTGGAAGCTCCTGGGAGCTGAGCAGGGTGCCCGTGGCCTGCAGGGTGCTGTGACCCCCTGGTACCACCTGCCCTGGAGCAGGAACACCACGGACATAGACATGGAGAGCCCAGCCCATACTGCTGCCCTGAGCACTGGGGAAATGTGTGTCTGCCACTGCTGACTGAAAATTAGGGTAATCAACTGCAGGGTGCATTTCTGCTCTTTTAATACACGCAGCTAATTACATTGAGCTATAATCACCTAATGCTAATTTCGACATGATACGGTGAATGAAGTTACATAGAATGTTAATGCTGGCTTGAGGTAGTTGGAAGATCTGTTTCCTGGGGAATCAATAAGGAGAAGAATTTCCTTGAGTATATATATATATATATATAAAGAAAATAATTTTTTCACGCTTTAAGACAGAGATTGGTACAGATTTCACAAATGTCAGCTACATATTAGTGCCCAAACTGTTGCAGCAGTACCTGTGCCATTCGTGTATTTTATGGATCCTATTTATTTTTTGGATAACTGGGAAAAAAATGAATTGCATAGTTACAATCAGATAGGTTCACTGGAATACATTGTTCAAGCACATTATTCCTCCAGACATCCTTTCAAAGTACCAATATAATAGGATATTGACTGCATATGAATTGATGGAAAGAATAAAGGCTAGTTGTGACCAAATCATTGAACTTTTCTGATTCAAGTTTTGATCAATAATGTATTAATTTAGAACCCTGAGCAGAAACACTTTACCTTTTTCTCCCTCTCACGCTTTCTATCTTTCTTTTATCAGTCTCTTATCTCTCAGCATTTAAAAGGGACCCCATCATGGTTCTGTGCAATGAAATGGAGGCAGTGAAATTGTGAAAGGTTACCAAATTGTAACTTTTATATAAAATGTGTTATTGTGTTGCTGTGAAAAGACTTTTTAGTTATTGCAAGATACCACAGAATTGTGAGCCAACTTTGGAGCCCTCACCCTCTTATTATCAAACTAACAGCAAACACCATCTTTTCATCTGCTGCCGTCTGCCTTGGCTGACATCTTTCATGTCCCAGCCAAGCTGTAGGATTCTCAGCTCTAGGCACCCTCTCAGAAATGCTCAGCTATATATTTTTGGATTACTGGATTCTGGAAAATATAATTTCTGTCTGATGGTATCAAACAAAATGGAAGGGATTAGATTAGACACTGTTTTACATGTAACTATGTACTTAGTTATTACAGGAATTACCATGAATAACTAATATTTAAAGAAGTTATTTTTCAATTGTTTTCATGGAAGATAGGGAAATCCCAGAGCTGATAAATTTCTCTGTGATTTATGAAATCCTATATCCTGTATGTCATAAATTCCCTGTATGACTGTGTACAAGTCATTGTGATTGCCAGTTAAGAAAGCCCTGGAGGACCATGTTTAATCTTAAAAATATGTCCTTGTTTATTTGAAAGGAGTAACATGTGCTTTATATGAAACTAATGCCTTTGTCTTTCTGACCAAGAAGGGGACTCTTTCTGTGCCTATAATAATTATATCACTTCAATTCAGAAGATCACATCATTAGCCAGGTTTTTTTATTTCTTTTCTTGCTGCTGGAAATGAGGAACTCTGAGTTATTCCCTGATCTGTCTTTTCACTTCAGACTGTAATCTATGTAAAGTTCCTAATTTGTTATATAATGGAAATGTCATCTAATGTGAGGTAGCCTGGTGCACTGTAATACAAGTAATAAACAGCAATATCTCATAATCTAATGGCTTTTTTCTTCTACAAATAAAGTCAGTGCCAAGGTCTTATATAAAGATTCAAAGAGAAAAAAATACATCATGGTTCATATATTTTCATAATTAGTCTCACAATGACCTGCAAACATGGTCTAATTTATGTGATTACCTGATCAAGTGAAATAGATCTTTCTAAAGACTGTGATCTGCAATTACTGGAAATAAAAGTGCAGTACATTTGCTGTGCATGCTTTAGCTTGCAATGAAGAGATTGTTTCAATGCATTTTTGTCCAGACTTCTTAAGAATTTTGCATAGAATTCATAACCATTAGGAAAGAATTGGAGAAGTGGAAAGGATTCTTTCAAACAGAATACCCCAAAGCACATGCAGATTTTTAATTAATGCTATATTCCTATAAATAGTTACAGCTGCAGTTCACTTTGAAGTTAATGGATCTGCTCACATCACATAGACGGGATGTATTTATGTACAAATGTCCATAAATGACATCATCCTGATCTGATAGGTTCTTTCTATCCTATTTATCTAAAATAGCTTCAAATCTCTAAGTGCAAGAATGAATCACGGAGAGGGCAGGGAGAGACGCTTGAAATATTTTGGTGTTCTGTTTCTGGTCAGAAATACATTTTTAAAGTAAATTTTATGAAACATTATGCCAACCACATGCTGGAAGTGACATTTTTCAGTGAACACAGTGCTCTATCTGTCTCTGCTTGGGAGGAGGAGAAAGCAATTAGTGCAGTTCAGATCCAAAGCCAGACAAGACATGTCTTGCCGTGTTCCAACGCTGATGGGAATTCACAAACAGGGACTTGTGTTCAAGCAGATTTGTTTGGTGCAGCTGAGAGCAAAACTCATCTATTGACATGACTTTAGAGCACTGATTCCATATATCCATTCCCCCTTTAAAAGTAAGGCACTACTATTTGATTTGAATAGAAGAATATATTTAAGTTGAAGGAACTGGAAGGGGAGCTGGACCTGACATTAACAATGAGAGCTGTTCCTCCTGCCCTACACTGCTCATCAAGGCAGCAGGGGAGGGACTCAGAGATCCTTCTAGGAAACCTCTCTTCCAGACCTCAGTTTCCACAGTGCAGTTAGAGATACTGGGCTCTTTTACACCTAAAGGCATTGCTACAGAGAGATCAACATGGATTTATAAAGCTCCATTAGAGTACTGGGTATCAGGACACTTGGGATGAAATTTGGATAACTCTCCAGCATAAGCATTCAGATGTGGTACTTGGTTAGATGAACCAAGTTTTCCTCTTTGGAAAGGTAACCATTTTCCTATGTCACAAGAGAAAATGAGTAAGAGGAAGGACCTCTGCAGATCAATTATCACCTTTGAGCACAATTTACAGAGGTCTGTGTGGGTATTTTTGAAATGTTTTCATATGCTTTTACTAACTTATAGCGGCGTCAACGTTCCTGTCTTGGCAATCAAGGCTTCATGCTAAAACAAATTCTCTTGTGTTTCACTTTGCACTTTATCCCATTTTAAATGTTACATTAGCCAGGGGTGCCAGTCAGTGCCTTTTTCTCCCCGTGATGGGAGGCTGCAGACAGGAGGGGGCCTGCCAGGAGAGCTCCTGTGAGCACAGGGACCTGCTGGACCAGCCTAGGCTCCTGTTGGACTTGTGCGAGGGAGAAACTTCCCCACCATCAGCTCCATGCCTGTGTGCCACGGCCAGCCTTCATGGGGCTGTACTCAGGTTATTCTCCCAGCCTTCCTGCACTCCTTCTGGGCATCAACACAGAAGTGTGTCAAAATCCTTGCTTTTTGCAAGGAAAATTGAGAGCCTAACATTGAAAGCACAAGAGAGAAACAGAACATTAATCAAAATATCTTGTTGTTGGTAAAATTTCGCACCCACTGCATTTTGAAAGCGTGCCCAAGAAAGGTGAAAAGGCTTTGTTTCCTATGTGTGATTTAGTAAATAAGATGCAGTTTGTAAAAGCTGATAGTGAATGATAGTGGGTCAGGCTGACACAGAGGTAGTGTCGGGCAAAGAAATCACTCCAGAAGTTCAGCTGCCACAGTAAAGCCTGCATAAAGATCTTACATTCACTCCACTTCTGTTGCTTCTATGAAATACAGATCACTAGGAAAAAAGTGAGAGAAAGTAAGACACAAGAAAGGGCTGAACACAATAGGTATGAGAAATTCAGAACATGAGGAAAAACACTGAAAAATAATATTCAATTAGAGTTTCTTCTTTTCAGTTGACATAAATCTGCTTGTCAAGCTGGGAAGGGGGGAACATTTTGAAAAAAAAAATGCACAAGAGACTTTTTATATGAGTTTAGCCAGCAGAAATGTAAAACTCATCTGAATAAGTTCTAAAAACTAGCCTAAAACCCCAACAGAACAGTAATGTGTGAAACTGACTTCAAACTTCCCCTCACAAAACCCCATTTTATCAGTGAGCAAAGCAGATATCAGACTTTCACTGGGCAGAGTGAGATAAGTGCTCCTTCTTTTTTTTTCTTTNTTTTTTTTTTTTTTTTTTTTTTTTTCCTCCCCTGCTGTGAGGCATCCAATGCCAAAAGGAAGATGACTTACAAACAAACAGGTTCTACTCTAAACACTTTGAATTTGGCTCCTGGGAGTCAGTGAGGAATTTACTCAGGAAAAAAAAGGGGATCAAAAAAATTTTCCTATTTCAATTGTTACAAAGCAGTGACCCAGCAAAAGCTATTTCCTGCCATTTTAGTCATTCCTCATCTCTTAATCCTCAGGTCGGTCTCAGCTCTTAACTCATCATGTCAAGTAGATTGGGAGAAATTTTTTGGCCTTGCCTATACAAGGAGTGGAGTTTTAGGCTGAATGCACACAGGACAGCTATGAAACAGAACTAAAATGAACCATAGGTAGACAAAGAAACTAGGAAAAATTCCAAGGTATTTGCTCATGAATAGTGTCCAAAGTCCTCAACTCTGCAAAATGAAGTACAGTTCTTTGAATAGTTATTTTACATCTTCAAATGTGATCCTGAAAATGCAGTTATTTTTGATTTTTTCATTTTCTTTAAATAATTGCAGTTGTAGAGAAGACATGAATATGCTAGTGGTATGCAATGAAATCTGAAATTTGAAACAGATTATATATTCCAAGTGGAGAACACTGCAATTGATTTATTCAAAATGCAGCCTATCATTAGGAGTCAAATACTCTTAGAAACATAAGGGTTCTGAATGAAAATGTCAATTTTTTTCCTCTAAAAGTAGATATTATCCATCTTCCCTTTCTCTATATATGGTCTGGCTTAATTTGCACAAGCCTTATATTAAATAACACACCCTAATGAAGGTAGTTTCTTGCTAGGAGTGTTACTTCATTTTGCCATTGCCCTAGGCAACACTGGCTCTGCCTCCACTGTTAAAAAAGGCTCTATTTGCTAGGGCAAGGAACTGGCATATTTTATTTTACCTGCAACTCTTCTATATATAGGGAATAATTTTTAGAGTGGTCTGTGTTTAAATATATATCACATTTACACAAAGGGGAAGTGTGGGCCCATGATGGCTGTGCTAATGCAAGGATTTAATAGATCTGGGGTTAATTTGATGACTTCTGCTTTATTTATGTAATTATTTTCAAAAACATTGGTGCTCAAAGCGTGGCACGCGTAGGATTTAGGTGTTGAAGTCCAGAACCACAATTCTCAAAATCTTGGCTTATTCTCTGCAGGATCTTCATGTCATTGTCTCAGAAGAAATATTGGGCAAAGGCTGCTTTCAGATATTTCTCACTCATCTCTAGAGCTTGTCTCAAATGATGAATACACAGAAATAAATCCTAGAAACCAACATGGTTTTTGAAGGGCTTCCACCAGGAGCTCTAATACCATTTTAAAAACTATCAGATCAGGAGAAACCTAGCTATTGTTTGGAATTTGGTTACATTTCCAAGCTTTTTTTACCCTCTACTAACATAACTATTACTTTTCATAAATTAGCATTGTACAGTAAATCTTGCTTTAATTAGGTTTTTGCATAGATTTTTTTACTACATCTGATTCACTTTTATAAAACATTGTGTTTGTTTTTCCTTGTTGATGCATTAACATTATTAAGAGACTTCCAATGCATTTCAGTTTTGTGCATCAGAAATGTTATTTTTTAAAATTACCTTTTAAATGTTCAGCATCTGTTTAGCATTGAAATGCTAAATACTCAGGAGGCTGGATTTGCTTTCCCAAGTACATTATTATGAGACATAATAAATCATAATTAGAATTTTAGTCTAATATATTATTAAAGCAGTGCTGCTTAACTGTTCTGGCAAATGCCATTGCTGCTGTCTTAGGTCTTCAATGGGCAGTATCTCAATTTAATGGGCTCCTCATAAACCAGTTGGGAATTTAAAATTTTTTTTTTTTCTAAATTTCCTAAGTAATTTTAAGCTTCTGGTTCTGTGAAACCAAAGCCTTTTTCCCCTCCATAAGGACATCTGAAGCTTCAATTGAATCAGACTAATTTTTGTAAAAATTAATCACCAATTAATTAAATTTTCAGAAAACACATTCTTGAAGAAGAAAGAGGAAAACCAAAATTACCAGGAAATGTTAGCATTTTTACATGCATTTAAATCAAGGTTTTGGAAGCTGGGGGTTGTATCATCAGGATTTACAGTGGGCTAAGGTAAAAAGTCACAAAACTTTGTGTCAGAAGGAGACATCTTCTCCTCTCTGCATCTCCTAGAGACAAGAAAGCTGCAGACATGTGGCACTTCAAAGGAAACCTGTGGGGCCCCAGAGTGTTGTTTTCTTTGCTTGGTTTTCAGTGAGACATGGAACCCTGTTCAGTCAGGCTGCTTCAAACACCCTACTGATGCAGTTTGTTTGCCAGAGATTTTTGGTAATAGAGAGTGGTTTATACTGAACCAGACATCCATTTTCTCTTGGCTGCTATTCAGAAGCATAATTGTTTACACAAAATATTTTTTCTTCAGTTTTTTCCTTGTGAATTTTAAAGATTCCCTTCACCATATGTAGAGACAAGGAAAGCAAATGATGCTGATAGCTACTGGTTTATAGAGGTTAATCTCTTTTAAATGAAACTTAAGGCCAGACCTTTCTTGTTAGCTATAAAATATTATTCCCACAGGTTTCCCTATGTTCAGTCTTAAATATCAGGCTTTCACTTAATTGCTTGAGAATTCAGAAGAAATGTTCTGCAGATCTCCTGCATACACTGATCTGCTGCAGTACACCTCATCCATTTAGAGCTGATAATGCCTCAAGCAAATTCCTGTGAAAGATTTTGTACTGCAAGGTCCAAAAAGGTTTTTTTTACACTTGTTAGGATTATCTACTATGGCTTTTGTTTAATGCTCTTAGCAGTTTGGTGTTCCTAAATAATCCTAGAAGCCATGTTGGGATTCCTTTGCTTATTTAATTGTACATAAAGTTTTGAGGAACTAAGCTCAGATTTTTATAGGGAGATTATATACCAGGCATTTTATTCCTCTTTTTCACATCCTGAATGTTTCCAAGGTAAGTTAAGATACTATAAATCAAACCAATTCAAATAGTGATCATATGTAAAATAAAGGAAAATTGGGCTGTATGAAATAGATAATCTAATGTTATTGCAGTTAGACAGTGGGCATGCATGCACTCTTAACTCTAGGGAGACAACCAAAATGCAATGCAAAAGAGGGTATTTCCAATCTAAATTTCTTATGCTTTCACCTAAATTCTCACACAGCATGCACTACTCTACTGCAAATTCTTTCCACTGTGATTGCTCATTTTTTTTTTCACCCTTTTTAATACAGAAAACTCCTCATAGCTACAAGGAGGAATCTGCACAGCCTCTCCAGGCAGGCAGGGCTGAATGAGCTGGGGGAGAGAAGTCCGTTTCACTTGTTCACTGAGAACTTTCAGTACAGAGTCACACAGAGAACCCAAAAAGGGACCCCTATAAAGGCATTGTCACAAGGCCAGTACAGAACAGAGCCTCAAGGGAATTGGGGGCAGTGCCTGGGAGCTGATTTCAGGGCTACCCAGGGCTACCCAGGGCTATGAACTCACAAACACCTTCTGTACAGAAGCCTAGGAAACCTCACCAGGACAAAGAAAAACTAAATAACCAAAACACACAGAGCATCAGAAGATATCCAGCACCTCAAAGGCATAGGTTTTACACTTCATCTGCACTTATTCTCTTTCACTACTTAGATTTTGCGTGTATATTTAATACTGGCATTTTAACCTGTTCTGGTAATTACATTTCATTATGAATAGCCCACCTTTGATTGATTAATGGAGCTGACACTATTAATTAGGATTTTGACCCCACTTCCTTTAAAGTCAGTAACAAAAATCCCATTGCCTTCAAATAGCAGAGGGTAAAGCTTTAAAGAATAAATTTTTCTTGTATTCATATCAAATAAATTGCTAATACCTAGACACTGCTGAAAGATGATGAGTATTTGTTTATGGGGAGACACTGGGAGTCAAGGCTGCCTTAACTCTTGCTACAGAGGCTTCAATTTCAGGTTTCTTTGCTATTGTAAACTGAAAAGATGCTCTGGTGGGTTGGCCCTGGCTGGATGCCAGGTGCCCACCAAAGCCACTCCATCCCTCTCCTCCTCATCTGGACAGGAGAGAGAAAATATAACCAAAGACTGGTGGGCTGGGATCAGGGCAGGGAGAAATCACTCAGCAACTGCTGCCATGGGCAACACAGACTGAACCTGAGGACAGCTGTTGGTCTCCCACATTCCCACTGCTCTCTCCCCTGGCTGCAGCTGGGCAGGGTTTTCCCCCTGTTATCCCACAGGGGCTGTCACCCTCACTGATGGGCTCAGCCTGGGCCACAGGTGGGTCCATCCCAGAGCACGGCATGGGCTCCATCAGACACGGGGGAAGCTTCTGGCAGCTTCTCACAGAAGCCAGCCCCATGGTGCCCCCTCTGCCAAAACTTTGTCACACAAACACCTTTACAGACACAAACTTTCATCAGCACAGGCTTGCCGTTTGAAATGAGATCTGTGTCAAATGAAATGAAACTATTTTTCAGAGGCATGTTCATTTTCTCTTACTATGCATTCCAAAGTATCAGGGGACCTTTGCTACTGGCTTCAGCACGTCCCTGAACTAATTCCAGAAAACTGACAGATTTATGGAAAGTAGATTTCAATATGTTGTTCCTTCTCCCCTTAATTTCATAGAACAACAATATTGTATTTAGAACATCTTGCTTTCTGTATGCACATATTTCCTTTTGCACACAGGAAAAAGTCTGTAAACAATGGCCCTACTGGAATGTGGACAAGGAATTGTCCTCCATCAGTGGGACAATTAATTATTCCATGTCAGAAATGAGAAAGGAAAAGATGCAGTGCTGACGCATGCAGTGCACTTCCCATCAGCACAAAACTGCTGGGGGGTTGTCCAGTGGGACTGATGTGGAAAATACATTAATAGGTACTCTAAGAGCAGAAAAAATTGAGTCTGGGGTTGCAAAGACATATATTTTTCCCACAAAAAAGATGGTACCCAGGTCCTAACTCTGTTTTGGCCCATGCCACCATTCACTTTCCCTCAGTTTTATAGGTATGCTTTTTTGTGGTGTTGTTACAGTGCAGTGTCACTCAGAGGCAGGAACAAACAGAACTTCTAAGATACCAGAGGAGATAGAGAATATTTAAAGCAGATTTATTCATGGAGACATACTTTAAAGTACAGAGAGAAGAATCATTTATGTGCAAATCATTGACTCATTTAGTTTGCATATATAAGCTGAATTAAGTATAATGAATCATGAATCCTGAAGTGTGAGTCCTCTCACACTCAGAATAACAGCTCTCAGTATTCTGGCCCTCGAATTAATTTGACATCAGTTTTTATGCAAGAGCTGTTTTCTAAAATATCAGATATCTCTTAAAATAACACTGACATAGGCAAAGTGGTTGTTTTGGGGTTTTACTCACTATGGGATTTTAGAGGGTTATTGGACCACGGCATTTTAGAGAGTGATGGGAGCAGAGCTGGGCTCATGCTGCTGCAGCTGGCAAGTGTCAGTACCTAGTGGAGTTCACCCACTGGGTTTTGGGCCCCTGATAAATCATGCTTGAAATCAGCCCTGGTGGGGGGCAGACCTTCAAGAGGATAGAGCTGAGCTGCACTAGCAAGGTGATGATCCCTTTTCCATGTTGTGGCTTTGGCATGGTGGCTTGGAAAGTTCCTGTTTTGCACTCCTGTACTCCTCCAGCTTCTGCTGTCCCTGGGATGCCCTCGGGCACTGACTGATATGACACAGGCAATGTCCAGAGGAGGCCATGGCCCCTGCCTGCCCACGCCTTTGAGAGGAGCATCTACTGCTACAGCCTAAATTTCTCTTGTGCAAACAGGAACAGGACCTGCCACGGAGGGCAGGGAGTCATTACCTCCTACCACGTGGAAATGATTAAAGAAATAATCATGATCTGCACTGTCCAAGTTATGGCCCTTCACTTCCCAGATGAGTTAAATTAGTACAATCACAGCCTGATTAAACCACATCTCTTGCATCTTAATTTCCTTCTGGTGTATCTGGTTCAATCAGGCCCCTTCCAATAGAGTCACATTTCCATTTAGAGTATCACACCAGCCTTGCAGATCAAAGTGGACATTTATCAGAGTCCTTTTCAATGAGCAGTTATAATGGAGCTCTCAAAAACTAATTTAGGATACAGCAGCCTACATAGATCTTGTTTTCATAGCAAGTTGCTTTTAAATAAATGTCTGATAATGCTAAGAAAATGAAAAATGAATTTGCATAAGATGGGTTTTTTTTTAAGTCTGCTAAATGTATGCAGAAATATATTTATCTGATGGGATATATGAGGGAATTGGATGAACAAAATGGTCTCTTCTATCTATAAAGATATGTGGTGGTAACCAATTTATGAGAAATTATATATAGTGCTATGTACTTACTGATGGAAACTTAAGAACATAAGTCAATGATAAAATCACAATTAAAATCTCCTTAGATTAATTTTCAGGGAAATGTAATTGTATTGTTAAGTAGGTTTTAATTTCCACACTACTTAGGCACATAGGAAAAAAAGAAAGAAAAAAGTTAACATATATAGAAAGATGTAGAATTACCCTAGGAGGGTGTAGAAATGCTTTTCTAGGGCCCTGACTACTTAATTTTGATGGATTGTTGAGTATTTTTTGCCAAAATAAGTCACAAAGTTTTGATTTGGGAGATTATTTCTTAGTTTGTGAGAGGTAACACAAATACCTTAAGTGTTTAAAAGTATGAATAAAGCCAAGAAGACACATAACTACAGCAAAGATTCAATGTTTGTTTCATTAGTTTGCTCCTCAAATAGGATGGGGTGAATCAGAATTTTGCATGAAGTATGAGTCTACTGTAAAATCTTGGTAAATATAAATCTGCAACGGCAAGGATATTGCAATGCTTCTGTGATTAGCTTAGTTCTGAAACAAGCAGAAAAGGATGCTCCAGGATAACAGGAGAATATAATTAAGTTGCACAGATTTAACATATTAATTAAATCATAATGGTTTACCTATACCATAGCTGGAAGCTTATAGAGATGTTAGGAAATGCGTTGTTGTTATCTTTACTACTACAAAAAAAATCTGAAATATTCTGTATCTGCTTTTGAAGGGTTCTGAGTTTTCTATTTCTTATTCCAAATTCAGGATGGGATTTCACAAACAAAAATACATTGTTAACAACTAGCAATCAGTTAGAAAACAGTTAACAGGGAAATGTGTTGCTAAATCTATAATGTATTTTTGCCGTTATTGTATCACTTCTGCCTTCTCTGAATTCTGCCTGATCTTTTCTGTTCCCTTCTAACTGGGGAGCAAATTGTAAAGGAACAGAAACTGGGCAGCTAAAATTAGATGTTCAGTTTTAGCGGCTGAGTTTGTTATATGCCATCAGTGCATGCTGCTCACATGGTGAGGATGGCTTTGTTATTTATGTACTTTATGTTATTTATTTATTTTCAAATGTAAAGCTGTCACTTTCTACACCATCATATAATGGGTCATCTCCAATTTGCAGTTTCACCCTGCTTCAGGGATTTCTAATGAGAAGCTGAATGGTTCTCAATAATGTCCATAATGTTGATTTCTTTTTTGTGTTTGTGTGTGTGTCCAGGTCTGATCTCATGCTATTCTAATATTTTTAATGACTCTAATAAAAGAAACAAGTGTTTTGCACTTTTTGTCTTAATTTGTTAAGATTAAAGGTCACACAGCTTTTTACCATGAGACTGAAATTCAGTTTCATTTCTAATAAATAAGTTAAAGAAATTAAGACCATCTCTGTGATCCAGACAACCCTTTAAGCACAAACATCATACACAACAATTTAAAAAAATTCTACCAAATTCAGCAGAAGAAGTCAGAATCTCCACAGTCCATTGAGGTCATCCAACCAAAGCACTTGACAGGCTGTTTATCCCATCATATTCCTGACTTGTGTCTGACCAGCAAGGTTCCGGGACAGCCAGGATTTATTAGAAACAGAGGTCATTCCCTACAGTGTATGACATGCTATTTTCAGGCCACTTGTGTTGAAATAGAGAAAGATGTTGTCTCAGGTGAGTCAGGGATTTAAAAGCTAGCTAATACATCAGAGGATCCATGAAGTTTGTCTCCACTGAAGAATTATTGCAGGGGTAAAAGCATTTGCTTGGTGTTATGGTCAGGTAGTGAAGATTACTGAGATCATCTGAAGATATTCTTTGCCTTTGGCAGCAGTTCACACCTTGCTTCTCACCTAATATCACATTTTAAAATCAGTAGGCCCGGCAGGAGTCTTATAATAAATTATCTGTTGTCGTCAAAACAGCCTCTGGTGCAATACCCAAGAAACATCAGTAAATAATTCTGCAATACAACCACAAGTTTTAATAGGTAGTAACACTTGATGGTGACCAACCAACTGTGCCATATTTGACAATGACTGCCTTAGGTCAAGCTCTTTGCCTCTGATATGTATAGTACTAAATAATTTGGCTAATTATACTCATGCCTGTACATTCACGTTCTCAAGTAATTAATTCTGTCCTGCACTGGGCTGTTCTTCAGATAAGAACAGTTTTCAGAATAAAATTGGGACATGCATCTTTTATGAACTCTAGTGATTTTCTTTTAAGAGAAGGAGAAGGAACTAATAGTGGTTGAGTGTTACTTTTTGTTTGCCATTAGTTATATCAGCTTTGCCTAAGTATTAGTGCTGGATACCATAGCATATTGCATAGTTCATTTTTATTCATAAGTGACTTTATAAAGTGCATGTTTCTGGGATGCTGAAAAAACTTCTACTGCTTGCCTACAAGAAATTTGAAGATTTGACTCACAGATACATTCCTGATACACTAGGGAATGTTGGGAATTACCCTAGACATTAAGAACAAGATGGGGAAGGTATGTTGAATCACTGCCCTATACAGAATAATTTTTAATCACATATATTTATGTTTTGTCAACATAAATTTCCCCTGACCTTTGTCTCTCAGATATACCTGAGTTAATAATTTAATGTTTACTGATATTAATATTAATGGCATCACACATTCTGCAGCTGGGGGATAAACCAAGGTCTTCCAAACTGATTGGTAGAGTTTGTGCTTTCAAGAAGATTTAGGGAGATCTGCCCATCACATGGTAAATGCTTAACTCTGGCTGTGTAAAGGTTACTAAATTAAGCATCCAAAGAAGTACTCATAAGTATTACTCCTTTCTTAAAAGATCTTGACCCCCATGTGGCTGCAGGGTAGATATCACAGCTGACAAGGTGCTAAAATGTGAAGTACCTGAGCCTGGTGAGAGCTCCACAAGGGGAAAAGCAGTGACACCAAATTTTACTGGGCAGTCTTGCTGTGCACGAATTCATGCACAATACTGAATTGATAATGACACAGTCTTTGCATCTGATTAGTCATGATACAAAAGCCACAGGGGAAAATGTGTAGTCATAAGGATGAAGTTCCCAAGTGCCTTACTTTTGCAACATTGGTGGTATTTCTGTGGATTCAACAGTTATCTTGAATTATTGCAAATGCATCAACAGCATTAAAGCTGAGGGTCCAACACAAACCAAAGGAGTAAATGTGCATTGCTGTCATATTTACACAAACATAAACCCACAAGCTTCATTCTTGTCGCCTCTTCTGAGGCG
>VYXD01008298.1:142534-182189 GCA_013397195.1 Hylia prasina | reverse complement strand
GCGGGTGTTGCGTCGAGGTTCTGACGGAGACTTGAAGGCGAACAGGAGTGGGGTCCGAGTGTTCGCACGTTGGGCGCCAACTGTGGTTGTTTTTTCTACCTTCGGCTGTGCCGCCCTGAAGCCCCAGCCTTTTGGTAGGAACCACGACGAGATGACCAGGGGTGCCTGCAAGCTTCGCTCTAGAAGCCTCGAGCCCCGCTAACAATGTCCCGGAATAAAAGGAGGAGCACAGTCCAGAGCAGGGTGGAAAATGAAGATTTATTAGGAAAGGGAGCTGCTGAGGACTGAACCGACTACCCCTGAGTGCACCGCCTTATATCCTGGGGCGGGCACTAGAGTAGTGGTCAACCTAGCCAGTCAGGGTAGAGCAAGGACTCAATCAATCAAAATTGCAACCAACGGGTTCAGCTTATGGGCGGGGAAGGGGAAGGCCCAGCCAATCACCGGCCGCCCTGTCTGGAAGTTTCCAGAAGGCAGGGACGTGTCTCTGGTGATGGACAGGCTTGGGGGAAGGATCAACTTGGGATTGACAGTTAACAGAAACTTGGTAAACAACTCTAAAGGCGGGAAAACTGGAATGTACCAACTGTTTTCTGAGGGAAGGGATAGGGGGGAACTGGGAGAGGCCAACTGGGGTACAATAAACTGAATATAATACAAACGATATTTAAACTTTACAGAACTTTACAGAACTTTACAATCAACAAACTACTACACAATTCTTCTTGAGGAAAATTTACATAGTGACTTTTGGAATTCTTGGCAAAATTAAATGGCAACAGGGTAAGCCATATCTGTTACTGCAATCAAGAAAAAAGAGAGTTTCATGTTCTGCCACTCATCTTTCATTTTCCATAGATGTTTTTTACATCATACATCTCGTGACAGACCTGCAAAAATAATTATGCGACTGTGTGTGCATTACACCATGGTCAGGGTATATGTGGACGAGGGGACCTCTTTCTGTATCATCTCTAGAGTGCATTTCCCTTGCACTTAGACAAGGGAAAGTACAACACTGCTTCTTGGCTGTAAATGGAAAGAAATAAAACTTTACTAAAATTGTGCAGAAATACCCAAGACTATAGCAATATAATCAGCAAAGAAGGCATAGAAGTATAGAATGCTTAGGGTTAGAAGGGACCTTGAAAAGTCACCTAGTTCCAGCCCTTCTTCAGTGAGCAGGGACATCTTTAACCAGATTAGGTTGCTCAGAGCTCCATCCATATTCAGCTTTGTCAAAGGTGTGTGCATGGAAGGCTGCCAAGCTTTTTGGAAAACTCCATGGATTCCAGCTACAGGTAAAGGGATGAAAAGGGGTGTCTCTTCAGGAGGAAGCATTCCCATTCCTCCTGCACTGCTAGTGCAGCATTCTTTCCCCTTGGCTTCATACCACAGCTACTGTGAGGGAGCAAAGTATAGCTTTACAGATAGATAAATCACTCTTCCTGAGGCTCTCTGAAGTGACTCAGATCAAGGCAAACATAAATACAATCAAAATGAAGTTTTGAAGGGTCCTTGCGTATAAGACCAAGAAGAATAATCAAAACTTGAGAACTGGCTGAATGGCAGGTCCCTGAGGGTTGTAATCAGTGGCACAGAGTCTAGTTGGATGCAATTCCATGCCACGTGCTCCAGGATGACCCTTCTTGAGCCGGGAAGCTGGACCAGATGATCCACTGTGGTCCCTTCCGACCTGACCCATTTCTGTGAGTTTGGCTTCATTCTAAAATCAGCTCTTGTTTAAGATGGGTAAATAAGATTTAAAAAGCAACATTTCTCAAACAACAAGAATTGTTAAATTTTGTCTACATACCTAATTATATGAGATTTTGGACAGTACAATAAACACCATGCACAAAGAAACATAGAAATGTAAATTAAGGTACCGCACAGGTACTGGCTAATAAAACCCCAATGTCTCGATTTCTACATATACTCTTACAACTGTACAGTCACAGTGAGATTAGAAGCAAGAATAGCATGAAAAAAAAGGAGATTTAATCACATTCTTTTGAAAATGGGAGTATTTCATTCAGCACTGAAACTATAGCCAGCCAAATGCAGATGAATTTACTTTATCATTAGATATGAATGTTGCTATGTGACTAAACAAAAGATTTCAGATATCACTGTTGTCAGGACTTTCAAGAACAAGAGTTTACTCTTACTATAAAAAGTAAAACGCAATCTGATCTGTTTCAATGGAAATACCTGAACATTTTTCCATGGCATTTTATATCTGAAAAATGAAAAATTTATGTGAGCTAAACAGCAAATAATTGCTCCAGATATACTGAATTTCACATTACATAATCTGTACATTGTTAATCTTTCAGGAAGTATTAACCCAGGCTACATTAACCCTCTTGCACTAAGCATAAATAACACCAAAGAACTAAAGCATTTATGAATTTGTCAAATTTTAAATATGTGAAAAATTCTGCTGCACAAAATGAAACATGAATTCAAGAAATACATAATTTAAGCATAAATTAAGAATATTTAACAGTTACTTGAACAAAGTAATAAAAAATACCAATTGATCACATTAAAAATGTTGTCTACACTGTAAAATAGAGGAACATTAATAAAAAAGCATTGCTAAATTGTGATTTAGAGACACATGCAAAGAAAAATGACATCTAGAACAAGATGTATGCAAGACAGTGGTACTGGGATAGATATTAAGATCCTTCCATTTAGATTTTTCATATTTAGATGCACATAGACATGCCTATGGCCCCATTATTGTCAATAGAAATCTAATCATACAGTTGGAGTCCTAAGAGCAGTTTAGTTCACCTCAGGGCAGACATTAAGGCTATGACCTTACTAGCAAGTAAAACAGTTCCACAGCTCAGATACCTGCAATAGTTAAATTTAGGTGTTTGATGTCATAGTGTGGTCACATCCTTTTTCTCCTCAGCTTTATACAAAATCTATGGAGAAAACTACGTGTGAGAACTTAGAGAAAATTATTTAAACCCCCCTGATTTCATTCAACCCTAAATTTTCACTCACTCATACCCACATAAAAGCATAAATGTGCTTGTCTAAGCGGTCTGGCAAGGATCATCTGTGGTTTATATCAATGGGAAAGGATATGGCTGTTGATTCCTCACTACTTCTCCTGCTTTGTTACTAATTGATATCAAATGGGTTTTTGGACTGCTGCTCAATAGATTTTGAAATCAAACATTATTTCAGGATGATTCTTCTGTTTCTGTTTCTGTTAAAAGGGAATTTAATTTCTCTTTTTCATAATTCTGAGACAATGGGTTGTCCAATTTATGTTTCCTCATTTGAAGTATGTTTAAGCTTACAGTCTTGGCTTAAGAATAACAGGAATAATACACACAACATGATGTTATCTTTATTGCCATTCTTTTATCAGACCAGAGACCTTCTGATCTTGGCAAAACCACATTCCTCAGTCATTCTCAGTTTGATGGCTGTCAGTTTTGTTCTTTGCCATCAACACAAGACATTCTTTTAGCTCCTGCTTTATTGTTTCTTATGGAACCATAGAATAGTTTTAGTTTAAAGGGACTTTTCATGGCCATTTTGTCCAATCCCTCTGAAGGCACATTTTCAACTCGGTCAGGTTGCTCAGAGCCTCATCCAATCTGCCCTTGAACACTTCCAGGGATAGGGAAGTATTCAAGAGCAGATTTGTGGTGGTTCATTTTTCAGGTTTTTTATATTATGTTTTATATTTGAAGTTTTGTACAGTTCCAATGGTTTATTCAGCATTCCCCTTCGGGTTTTCCCCATTTGGTTCACTCCAATTTCCCCCCCCCCCCTGACAGTTCTGTAAACCCTGCCCCTGGCACCTGTCAATTCTGTCCAAGCCTCTCCCTGCCTTCCAGAAGGTTCTAGGGAGAGCATCGAGGGATTGGCTGGGGCTCAGCAATCCCTCCCCATGTCTCTCATCATTTGTTCCCCTGTTAACAGACAGGTGTTCCACTCCACCCCTGCTGTAACCCCATTGGGAGAGCCTTGTCTCCACCTATGGTACCCACCCCACTGTAAAACCCCAGGTTTCCCGGGCAAATTGCTCCCTCCTGGGCACGTGTCATGGAACAAACACCTCCCTGCAATACCCAGGTCAAAGCCCTGCTTTCTTCTTACGCCATTGATCGCGTTTCCCACTGCTCCAAGAATCCACGTGGCTGCGTGACCTGCTTTCTAACACGCAGCACCTGAGGCGTGTGGCTGCAGGGCTGGCCGGAACCCACACCAGTATACAGATTAGATGGGGCTCTGAATCCTGTGTTACCTGCCTCTCTGGGCAACACAGTTTGTTAGTCAGGGAAAAAGCTCTCAAGTTGGTGTACTAGAATAGATATAAAAGCAAAAGCTCTTTCTTGGTTTCTACTTTTCAGGAAGTGGTAACAAAAATTAGTCTTGTGTTGTATTAACACCAGGCAGTCTGTGTTTTCTATCTGGTGGAATTTGAATATGAATTTATAAAACAGGTTTGAGAACATAGGGTTTATTTGATTTTAGACATAGATATGAAGTTCAATGATACAAGCAGTTCTACTTTATTGTGCAGAGCCAGATTATCTGGTAGAGCAGATTAAGATCCATTCAATATGTACTTGCAAGGTCAGGTCATGAATGGTCACTGCTTGCGTTGGAAAAATTATGTATTATGACTTTGTGCTAGTTTATCTTGTGTATTTCATGTGATCATTCTTGTCTTGCATCTTACTCTCTCACAGTCAAAACCAACACTAATCTTCTATGCACTTCCCACAAATCTGTGATATCCAATATCCACCACTTCTCTTACGTGCTTTTTGCTTCAGAGCTCAGCTGCTGCCCCAGGAGGCAGCTGCCCCAAAAGCTGAGCCTACCTCATGTAGCAACTGCTTCTATCTGACTTTCCACCTGGACTGAGAGCATAAACACTGTACTGGAAGGACTTCTCTGCAGGTAAGTACTGATGTGTGCCTGTGTTGGGCATGCACAAGGGAGATGGGACCACCGAGAGATGTTTAAATAACGATTTATTGCCTCAGTCGCATGAAGGGTGAGAATGTCTTCACCGCATAAGTTAGAGGTCAGGTGTCTGTGGCCAGTGGTCACATGATCACAGATTACAAGGAGTTTTAAAGGTTTATTAGCCAATAAACTACTGCCACACAGATTGTTTCCGCTTTCACACCAGTAACTGATTAATTTGTCTTATACATTTTTGCCGCAGTGCAGACTTTCTTAACCAATCACATAATGACACACAAAACTACTTGCTACACCTTAAAACCTTTTACTATTTCTGTAACTACTTCTATAGCCAAACTTTAAAACCTTAAAACTTCCCACTACCTAGCTTAATACGTTTCTACCTAAACTACAAACCCACATTCTTGCTTATGGTCTTAAATTTGGAAGCCTTTTCCAAGGTCTCAGGTGTTCATTTTTGTGTTTAGGCCTGCATGCACAAGATTTTGAGAATTTTCTGTGCCTGGATTTCCCACATGTGCCCAGCCTCTGAATCACTTCTGAGCTCAGCAGGACACTCAGAGCGTGGAAATTGTGCAGTCCAGACCTACTGGCTGGCCTGGGACATGCTATTTTCATCACCACCTGTGTTGGTCCCTACCTCATTCCACCTAATTTCTGAGTTTTTAAAGAGAAAAATGGGTGTTAGTTATGCTGTAATGACTGAATCGATGCAGAAGCTTTAAATGAGGACAGTGACATTCCCATGTACCACATGCTAAGGAAGAAAGAGTGCTAGAATTTTTTTACCTGAGCTTCTGTTACGTATTGGAGAATTGGTTTAATTCCCTGCCATGCTCTGCTGTGAACTCAGGAGTGTTTTTCTCCTTGGTATCCTGGAGTATCTAAGGCCATGGTGAACCTTAGCACAGCAAGGGAGGCAAGTGGCCTGAATAATCCAGGACCAGCCACCTACAGCACAGGTCTAAGGTCCATCCAGGAGACAGCCACACCTGCTGCACAGCTCAGGCTCAGGAGAAATAAAGGGCAGGGGTCCCTGGGGAAAAGGGTGAGGGTCCCAGGGGGCCCTGACATGTCTCACCAGGAAACAGCAGAAACACTTATTACAAATCTATTGCAGCTTTCGTACAAGTAAAAAAAAAGACAGTCCCAGGGCTATACCAGTATCAGTGTCATCAAAAACAGCTTACAAGTTTGACAGTAGAAAGTTTTATCTGATAATACATTTCATATATCTTGAAAACCTTCTAAATTACTATTCTACATCTTGGTACTAGATATATATATCAACACTGGACATAATTTCTTATCTTGCCGTGTATTAAATTATTATCTATCCCTTATAGATGTTTCAGTTAAGGTCTATGCTGCTGGTGCTGTGCAAGTATAAAATACAAAGCCATTTTTTCACCTCAGCAGAAGTTCCTTAACATAGCACAAGGCACTACAATAAATACAGTATATTAAATACAGTAAGATGTGGGAAAAAATGCAAAAGGAAAGACAAAGGAAGTCAAACTGTATGTTAATAAAAGGGAGCAAAATGAACCTGCATCATTTTGATTTAATTCTTCAGCTGAGAATCATACCTAGTTGTCAGAAAATCCCTTTGGATATTTATATTCAGTGATATTTCTGAAACACTGTTTCAGCTCAGTGTACAATTCAACTTGCACATTATTGTTTTCTTTCTTTTCCATCAAATATTTTCTAGTAATAAGAATTCCTGGCACTGCATTTACAACAAAAATATTTTCTTGATTGGTCTATGATCTCACCTGGCATTACCCAATGTCCCCACTGCTGACTGGCTATGGTAGCGTCTTGGGATTATGGAAAATGCATACAGGTCTGCTATTTCTGAAGAGAAGCAGCCAACAAATGTGGGTTTTACAGGAGACACTCTGCTCTTCTGAGATGAACTGGAAACACAGGCATCTCTAAGATACTCTCAGATTCTACAAATCTGTGAATCTGGGGGAGGAAATAGATATTAGTCACAAACCTTTAACGTTTACAGAAGATAAACATAAGTGTCCTGCTTAAGTATCTGGTCACCACAGTAAATATCTGTTCCACTAGATACCCTCAATTTGTAAATAGCCTATAGAAAAAGGTAGAAGTAGAGAAAATGGAATCACCCCCAACCCCGATGTATATTAAAAAGAAGTTTTCTAAAGTCAGCCAAAAGGAACCACTTGGGGTTTTTTTGGTTTTTTTTTTTTTTTTTTTTTTTTTTTGTTTTTTTTTTTTTTTTTTTTTTTTTTTTTTTTTTTTTTTTTTTTTTTTTTTTTTTGTTTTTTTGGTTTGGTTTGGTTTGGGTTTTTTTGTTTGTTTTGTTTGGTTTGGTTTGGTTTGGGTTTTTTTGTTTGTTTGTTTGTTTGTTTGTTTGTTTTTTAAAGACAGTCTGGCCTCTTTTCTGTAGATTTGATTTCTTTCTTAAACCAGCAGTTAAGTTCATCTATCCTCAGAGATCAGAAGCGAAGACTTACCCATGGATGGCTTGTTTTTAAAGCCACATTTTTAAAAACTAGGCAGTGAGGATATTTAAAACAAATACAAACTGAGGACACAAATCCATCCTTTAAATTTTATGCATGAACATCAATTTGATGTCACATTTCTTTCAGCAAGGTGGAGGTGCAACCTCAGCACCCTTCACTACTAGAGAAAATTTAAGCCCAAATAATTTTGGATTGTACCTTAAGTACCAAACAATGGACTAACTTGATAAGAAGGGTACTTGCCATCATTTTTGCTCTAGTTGTCATTGTACACAGAAGAACATAGTCATTTGGCCACAAAACACAAATGCACGAGAGAATGTGACAAAGCAGGCATAAACATCCTTTTGGACAAATAAGAGAGCAACCAGAACTCTAAGCACTGACACTTTTCCAGAGGTGTTTTACATACATTACCTATGATGCTCTAACAGTAACATTCATCACAGAAGCACTTCCAAATTCAGGTCACTCTTCTCTCAGCACACAATTTAATTATTACTCTATGGGGTCAAGATCTCTATTGTCTTCAGCCTTCACAGCCCAGTGAAATTATCTGCTTTCATTCTCCAAATGCTTTATTTCCAGAAAAGGCATGAGCAGAATAATTTGTTGCTCATACCACTGTCCACAGTGGGCTGAAAGCAGACTTCAGCAGAGCAGATAGAAATTATCCTTTCCTGGGATTTCCACATCTTTTAGACATAGCATTAGCATCAGCCCTACAATAACTTAAAAGATGACAATGATTATAAAGAATGTGAATAAAATAATTAATAATGATAAATTCCCTGAAATCTGAAATGGAAAAATTCTGACTGTTTTTGTTGGGACCTTTACTTTCTGTTGTTGTGCTTCTATGTGTGTTTGCCTTATTCCCACAAATCATCCACAGGCTAAATGAGTCTGATCTATCCACAGCATCCATACCCGACTGAAGGGCAGGGAGCTCACAACAATGCTTCTCACAGCAGGAGGAAAATTCCAGGCAAATTAAGGCTTTTGGACCCTTAATACCTTAGGATTGGTTAAAGTTACTTTTGGCATTAGGAGGATAAAGTGTAGTTTAAATCTTGGGATTTACTGGGCCCAGAAATAAATATAATGAGGTCAAAGGCATAACTCTACAGAGTCCAGGCCAGCACAGCCATGAATGTCAGATGATATTTAAGAAATCAGGTATCTCTAAAGTCAGCTTGTATACTCCAAAAATACCAGTAACAAGTACAAGGGCAAAAGTTACTCAGTTATAGATTCAAACTATTGCAGACTGAACTGCTGAGCTGCTTGTGCATGTAATTGGGTTAGAAAATATTCCACTGTAAAAACTTCTGGGATTCTGGATGCTTTTCTGAGAGAACAATATATGTGAATACTTACAGGTCTCCAAAATTTTTTCCTGCTGTGAATCAAGCATACTGCTTTTGCACAGTGAAGCCAAGATACACTTGGTACCTATTTCCTGCTGTTAAGACCATATACACGCACATCTTAGTGACATCTCTGCTTGTCTGTTATCCCATGATCCCAAATGGGCTTCTTTTATCAATGTGCACCAGTATGTCTACCCCACAGGGTAAAGAGCAATAAAAAGGATCAAGAGAAGCCCACCAACAGGAGAAAAAAGTATCTCTGTTGGGTAAACACAGTATCTTGTGGAGCCAAAAATATAAAATACAGAAACTGTAGTTTTGGTTCCAAGAAAATGGGAAGAGATTAATCAGCATCTCAGACTAGCTTCCCATAACTTTGAAGAGCCCTTTTTAAGGGTAGCTGTCTATGAAGCTGATCAATCTTAGGAAACTTCTGTTAATAATCAAGGCATGTTAGTTGCAGTGATGGCACATGCTGACATTTATCTCTGGTTACATTGATAGTCAATTCCTCTAAATTTGTAGCTATTGTAAATCTCTAGACATTTCCTGTCTGAATAGTGATTTTAAAAAATACATTTCCCCTCTTTCATCCTCCCATGTTTATCACCTGCAGGGTTGCTTAACCCACTGAATCACAGACAGACAATCAGCTGAACACATTGCTTGGAGATACTCAAAAAACAGCATTCTGCTACTTCCTTGAGCTTTTCTTCATGATAGATTAGAGTCTGGCTGGTGTCAAGTAAGGACTTTTCAGAAATGTAAGCATGGCTGAATTCTACCCCCAGTTAAGAACTAAAAATTATTTCTATTATCATGAACAATAATTATCTCAATGAACCAGTATTTAATCTCCTCAATGAATTTAGATTTTTAAGAAGCTTTTGAAAAGATTCTGTCACAAAGGCTCTTTTTAAAAAGTTCAGTGTCAAGAGAGGAAGAAGGAAATTCCTCTCATGGTAACTGGTCAAAGATCAACTAATACTAGAAAGAAATGGCAGATTTTTCACAAAGAAGGAAGGTGCCAGAAGAGCCTCTCAGGTATCTGTGTTTAGACATATGATATTAAACATATTCTTAAATGATCTGGTTAAAAAATAAAAAGTGAGGAGAAGAAATCTTCAAAAGGAACAAAATTAATTACAAGAATCAGCACTGGAAATGACAAGGACAAGTTGCAGAACAGTCTTATATGCCCCTGCATATGTGTGATAGAGGGGCAAATAAAATTCATCATTCATGAAAGCAAATCCACACCTATCATTGTGAAGGGGAACAAAGCATAAGGTGACAAACTTAAACTTATAAATACTAGACTTCAAATAACCATGAGGAAGGTGATCCTGGAAGTAGATCTTATGTAAAGTTCTCTGAAAACATGGTTTCAATGTTAAAAAATTATCAAAGCCAAAAATAGAATATACAGAACTATAATGAAACCAGCAAAGAATCAAATGGAAAAAAGGTACCGTGATCCTACCCCAAAGAGACACAGTAAAATTGGAAAATAAGTATAATTGGAGATTTGGAATAAAATAAACTAAGATTTAGGGGGAAAATGGGGAAATTTGAGAGACCTATGGAAGAAAAAAATTATGAAATTAGGCAAAGTATACAGAAACTGTTAAAGGTATAGAGAGGGTGAATAAGAATAACTGCTGATTGTTTCCCATAACATAAAGACAAGGTGGAACACAATGAAATAACCAAGGAACTGGTTCAGAACAAAAGGAAGTATCTTTTCATGTGACACATAACAAAACTGTAATACTCATTGCTATAGGATGTTGTGGATGCCAGAAATATAAATAGGCTCAAAAAGCAATTAGACAAAATTAATGGATGAATTAATGCAAGGTCTCTGCTCTGAAAGTCCTAAAGCCTCAGACTGGTGAAGCTTGTAACCACGGGAGAAAATAATTATGTCATTGTCTTTCTCAAAATGTCTACTAGGAGCCACTGTCAGAGATAGATCAGTAATCTAGACAGATTGAACAAAGTTGTTCTTATACTTCAACACAAGAATTCAACTCTTTTGTTGGATGAACTTCCCTTATATTCTAAAATGAGCATACTTTTTTAAAAAAATCATGGTCGGACTTCTTTTTAGTGGCTGGATAGTGACTGGATAGTGGTTGCAAGCTACTGATGAAATTACTGGTTTGATGCAGGATCTTAGGATGAGCTTCTGTAAACCCTCAGTAACGTAACAGAAGAGTAATTTTCCAAAAATTATTGATGCTATTCAGGATTATTCCCTGCACCTAACCAGTTTTCAGGACTGGGGCCCTTATCTAATTTTAAGTAGTGTAGGGAATGAAAATTTCATTCCATTTCTCCTTTCCATGAAAAAGCTCCAATCTAGACCATAGCAAGTAACAAGTATTAGTGGAGGGAATATGAATGGAGCCCATGTTATAGACTTCATTACTTTCACTGATGAGGCTGAACTGGAGTTTTGCCTATTCTTTTTGTATGTATTTTCCTAATAGATAAGAAGGCACTGGGCTGTTGAATAGCCTAGAGAAGGTAATAGGGGAGGCAGGAAAAGGAAAAAAGAAGCAGAGATTCTTTCAAATCTTTATTGCTAGTGCTTAGTTTATAGGATGCTTTCTAAGCATAGTGAAGGATTTAGAAAGGATTGAAAACCAATCATAGTACCACAGAATCACAGAATATGAGACAGAAGAGACCTAAAAGGATTACTGAGTCCAACTCCTGGCCCTGCAGAGCACCATCCCCAAGAATCATACCGTGTGCCCTGAGAGCATTGTCCAAGCACTTCTTGAACTCTGTCAGGCTTGGTTCTGTGACCACTTCCCTGGGAAGCCTGTGCCAGTGCCAACCACTCTGTGGGTGAAGAATCTTTTTCCAGTATCTGACTTAAATCTTTCCTGACACAACTTCAGGCCATTCCCTCAGGTCCTGTCAGTGGTCACCACCTTTGGATGCTCTCTAATAGCTTAACATCTTTCTTATAATGCAGCAACCAAAACTGCACACAGCACTCAAGGTGAGACCACGTAACTATTTCAGAAAGGACAGTAGTACTGAGACTTCTTGCTAATAATAAACAATTTATTTTTTCCATGTTGCGTAACTCTTTTTTTATTTTTCTGCGTAATTTTCATTAGAGTGTGCTTCCTCCTTGACTATTGTGAGAAATTTAAATATGTCAATAATTATTTTGTGGATTATAATTGTTTTTCATCAATGTTGTTAAATAACCTTGCTTGGAAGACAGGCAGATTGCAGGACATGAGGATTCTGAGCTGTACTGTGCTCTGCAGAAACCATCAATAGCTGTTCAAATAACACAGATGATAAACCAGATACAGACACAGAATGGATTTTAGATTGATCAAGTTTAGGTGGTCTCAACACTGACAAATCCATACGTACAAGGTTCCATGAGAATAGAACAAATAAGGCTGTCTAATAATAGTTTAGCAAGGTTTTGTTGCTAAATATATTGGGACGAGACAATCTCTTGATACCTGTTAAATTCCAGATAGTCTGAGATGTGACTGACATTCTTTCTGCCAGTCTGTGCTTACTGCACAGCATCATTGTAATTCAGGCACGAAATAGCTGTGTGTCAACAATGTCAAACCTTTATTTACTGTTGAAATGGGGCTATGAAATCTGAGGTCCAGAATAGGCAGCAGTGGGAGGATGGCAGGAACTGCTTGCACAGACATGGCATGGGGGTTAGATTTCATGGTGATCAGCATCTGAAAGACAGCAGCAAGCAGCTAATTGTCTATAAATGACTGTATTTGCCAGTTCAGCAGGGCAAATTCTAACCTAATGATACTTAAATTCAATAGCCTGCTACACAATCAGACAGACTACAAATTAAATCGTTTAAGATTACAGCTTTCTCACAAAAAAGGCAAACAAATAAATGAGAGAAAATAATGTTTTCATTTGTAATGTTTGCGCATTGATAGATTTCTGAGGTTTAGACAGACTCAAATGCCACTTAACACTTCTGCACTCAAAGAAATGGATTGATTTAGCTGAAATCTTGTAAGAGGTTTTCACTCCAGCTATCCATTTCTGCCCTCCCAGGAGATAACTGCTTACTTTGCACAGAATTGCAAGACCAGCATAACACTAAATGTTTTGAACATATTTTCTTAATTCAGTTGTTTTTCTAGTTTTGCTTGTACTTGTTACTTAGAACTGAAGTGCATCTGCAAAAGGGGTTAATTCTGTTATGCAAATTTTTGGTAGGCTAATACATCTACAAAATGGGAAATAACATATTTCAATCCTATTCCTTATTCTCTCTAAGGATACGAACATGTCACTTTCTATCATACTTCTGTCTTGAACCTCCCCACTGGTCTGAAAAAAGCTTGTTTTATATTTCAGTTTTATATTTCTATCCTGTTGTGTATTTGTCTTAGGTTAAAAATGTAAGATGTGCCCAAAGTATGTATTCTATCACCATCTTCCTGAGGTGTTGGAACCAGGTGGGGCAGTGTTTCCCTTATCTTCTGCTAATGGCCCATCAGTGTCTTGCCCCATGACTCATAGATAACTCCCTCCAGGAGCTGTTTCTGTTTAATGGCCCATCAAGAACCCATTACATGACTCATAGAATGATATCAGCCCATTGTGAGATGCTCCGCCCAGGGGGAGGAGCCAAGCATTCCCACCTGCATATAATCCTGGGTTTGGGACAGCAGAGTCAGCTTTTTCCCCCACTGGATTCATGGAGGCCAAGAGCTACCAGACCTCTCTACAAGACCACTGCTTCGACAAGACCATTTCATCTGGACTGCTACTACCACCCTACCTAACAGGGTGTCAGGTTGTATTCTGACTCTGTCAGTGGTATTTTATACTATTGAATTTATTTTATTTTACTTTATTTTACTGCTTTTCTTTTGCTCTTATTAAATTGTACTTCTGACTTGAGTCTCTCACTGGTTTTGCTTTCAAACCAGCACAGTCTTCTATGCTTTTGAGAGGCACACAAATAAATCATTGAATCTTGTAAATACCATGGAAGTGTTTCTGCTTGTATTTTGGCTATGCTCTATTGTCTTTGCCATGTAATGATTGCTTATTCAAACTCTTTGCAACCACATTTCCCAGTCCCTAAGCAAAGGAGTAAGGCAACCATCCTACCTCCCATTTTTTCCCCTGTTTTTAACACTGAGCTTTTTGCAATCACAACTTGTTGGAAATGTCAGAGCTTATTAGACATGAAATACTTCACTGGCAAAGCGGGTCTACACCAAACATTTCAATAAACTGCTAATAAATGCATTCTGATAAATGTAACCTTCCACACTGAGTAGATAGTAAATACAGTAAGATATAGCTGCACACTGGTGTCTTTCAGATGCTGATACCTCACCTGAAACATCTTCCTCTAATCAAGTTCTTTGCCTAGGGACTACTGGATCAGGCAAACCACAACAGTTCCCTGAGAGGTGAACAGCATAAGCTCTGAGATACAGGGCCAGTCCAATGGAATTACACACTTTAAAAATTAAAAAATTACTAGCATTAAAAAATGCTGATGCCTTTTATCTGCATCCCCTGTGAGATACTAAAGCCATATTCAGGCTAGTAACACAGTGCTCTTAAGTCTGAGTTAGAGTGCAGAGGAGGATTAAATGAATATTTGAAGCTGTTACTGACTTTAGCTGTTTATCTCACACTTTCTTTGAAGGACCACCATGGACACCTTATGATGTCAGGAAAGAAAGGGCATTTTTAAAGGTTTGCAGGAAACCCACTCAAATCTTCCAGATTATATGAAAATGCCTTCATCCTTTCTGGGGATAGTGACCTTGTTTCTGGATTTTTTTAATGGCTCTTCTGAAGAGCACATACCCATTCCCTAATGTGTAAGGCTATTTGCTACAGCTGAAACCAACGAAAATTAACTTCAGTGTCCATAGGGAGCTCTATAGCTAGCCCAGGTGGGCAGTACTGTTGTTTCTCCTCCATGAGTATGCAAGGGTATCAGATTGTATGTGTTTTAGCTTCTAACTTTTTTCCATTTTATGGGCATAAAACTGGGCTCTGGGTGTTCTGCAACCAGAGACATCTTATGGGTTGGATTCAAAATCCATTCTGCCTCAAGAGATATAATTATGAAGCTATCACTGTGAAGTCCTGCCCAGAATCCTACCCCAGCTTCCATTTCATCTCTGGAACTGTGGCCTGTCTGTACATAGAACACATATATTGCACATATCAATGTCCTGTCACATTACAGCCACTCAATGACTGATTTCATAGATGGAACACAGTCTTTCCTTCATGTGCAGGCAAAAAGCTTGTTCAAACAAATCATCACTCTTTTCCACTTGACCTATACCATCATCACCTCAAATTTTTATCCCAAGCAGAATCAGTTCATATCCAGGGAATAATAACCCCCTCCTTGCAGAAGGACATCTAGCAGAAAGAAACCTATTACCAATCCTAGTAATGCATGGTATGCACACTTTGCAAAACTGCTTTTCCAGTGACACCATATTCCAGATGGTACTATTTGTTGCCTGGGTGCTTGCCTGTCCTTGCAGTATCATGTTTTGATATGCTATTAGACAAATGAATCTAGTCTTCTTGGCTTAAGCAAATGGGTGTTTTCATATTCTTATTCAGTGTTCTGCAGAGCTCAGTGTATGCTGTCCAAGGATGTGGCTATGGCAGAAGTATTTATAAGCAGTTTGATATTCAGGTCTGGATGATGAGGAAAGCTTCTCTAAAGGAATTTCTTTGACCACCAGAAACAGTGGTATTTCTTCAGTACTGCTTTGCTTTTCTCTAATCCAGTTCTGCATCAGTAACTCTGTTTTGTCCTGGAATGCACCATGTCTGATGGGGTCATGTGTGTGCAGGAGACTTAGAAAGTGATATCCCAACTTTGCACCACCATTTAATTCCTGGAAGGGAAGTTCCTTGTGCCACATACTGTCACGGCCCCTGAATATGACCACATGTGGTCTCATTTGCTTTAATAAACCAAGAAAAAAATATTTTAAAAACTTACAGGAATGGGAGATAATTGTTTAGCCAAAAAAAAAAAAAAAGTTTCCTTTACTGACCCCAGAAAGGTACTCAAAATATATTCCAGTACAAATCTTTTGCCTGCAGAAAACTCAGACTCTTTGGATGAAGAGCATAAATTACATGAAAAGTATCAATCAGGCTGTGGGAAAATGTCTCTTCTGAACCTATCTCAGCTGAAGCCGTTAATGGCCCCACATGGGATATTTAGTTGTCTATGACTTGGCTGCCAAAACACTCATATATTCAATTTCTAATCTTCTTCAGGCAAGACTGACACGACAGCCCATGAGAGAGGTGATAAAAGCCCAAACACCTTTGCCTGAAGTTGACTGGGGATTGCTCACAGGTTTCACCAACAGCCGCCTACAGACTGACAGACAAATGGATGACCAGCCCAGGACTGCCAATGTTTGCAACCATCTAACAAAAGATGACTGCTGACTAGTTTGTTAGATTTGCAATGCTAACTTTTCACTGTCATGTACTTTGTGACCTAAACTACAATGGGAATGTTTCAGATGTGTTGTAATATAGTGGAATATGAATGTACTTTCCTGTGATCCCCAGCAAATTAGGTGGTGATGAGTAATCTGTGCTTTCAGATTTTCACTAAGAGCAGTGAATTTACAGCTTAACAGACGTGTCAAGCAGAAAATAAGCTACATCAAAGTAGAATATTAAACAACAGTTATCTTGCAATTTGATTTAAGTAAATTTTCACTGCCAATTACTCATCCTCCAGATTTCTCAATATCATATCTATGGTGAAATGTATGACCCTGACTCCTAATTTAAGAAGGCTAGATAGGGATTGAATATTTTTACCTCCTTTTTCCTTATGTGTGTATGAATACTTGATATGTATAAATACGTATCAGATGCTTTTGCATACAAAACTAGAATATTTGCTTGTCTTTATTTTGTTCCACTCATGTTTATAAAGAATAAAATATCAGGACAGAAATCTTCCATACATTTCACCAACAAAAATTTAATCTGATTTATCACCTTCAGTAGGATTTGGATAGACTGGGTCTATGTACCAAGACGAACAGTATGAGGTACAATAAGACCCAGTACTGCATCCTGCACTTGTACCAAAACAACCCCAGGCAGCACCCCAGGCTGGGGACAAAGCATCTGGAAAGCTGTCCAGCAGAAAAGCCCTGAGCATGCTGGTCAACAGCAGCTGAACATGATCCAATGTGTGCCTAGATGGCCAAAAAGGCCAATGGAATCCTGGCCTGTATCAGTAATAGAGTGGACAACAGGTCCAGAGAAGAGATTGTCCCTCTGTTCTTGGCACCAGCACTGGTGAGGGCACACCTCAAGTGCTGTGTCCAGTTCTGGGCCTCTCACTGCAATAAAGACATTGAGGAACTGGAGCCAGTCTGGAGAAAAGCAAAGAAGCACAAGTCCTATGAGAAGCAGCTGAGGGAGCTTGGGTTGTTTAGTCTGGAGGGGAGGAGGCTCAGGGGAGACCTTTCTCTTCTCTACAGTTGCCAGAAAGGAAGATGTCAGCCTCTTGTCCCAGGCAGCCAGCAACAAAACAATAGAAAATGGACCCAAGCTCTGCCAGGGGAATTCAGGTTGGCCGTCAGGAAGAATTTCTTCATTGAGGGTTGTCTTAGGTTACAATGTAAGATGTACCCAAAAGTATGTATTCTATCACCATCTTCTTCAGCTGTTAAAACTAGGTGGGACAGAGTTCCTTATCTCCTTCCTGACTCATCCCTGATAACTCCAGGGAGTATCTTCTGTTAATGTGCCAGCTGTTAAAAGCAGGTGGGGCAGTGTTCTTTATCTCTTCCATGACCCATATTCCCTCCAGGGAGACATCTGCTGTTAAAAGCGATTGAGTCTCACTACATGACTGACAAAATTTCATCCTCTCATTGTGAGATGCTCCAGCCAGGGGGAGGAGACAAGCATTCCTACCTGAATATAATCTGAGCTTTTGAACACCACAATCAGCTTTATCCACTGAATTCCCAGAGGACAAGAACTCCATAAACAGCACTGGACCTTTAGAGGAAGCTCAAACCCTTCTACCTTCTGCTTCAACAGAACCACATCTGTCACTCCAGGAGGACTGCAGCCACCATTTAATTGGACTGCTACCAACACCCTGACCAACAGAGTGTCAGGTTGTGTTCTGACTCTGTCAGTGTCTGTATTATTGTATTTATTTTAATTTTCCTATTAAATTGTATTTCTGACTTGGGATCTCCCACTGGTTTGCTTTCAAACTGGTACAAATGTGACCACAAATGCTGGAACAGGCTGCTGAGGGAGGTGGACACCATCCCAATGGGGTGATCAAGAAATACCTGGGCAAGGGACTTAGTACTATGGTTGAGTTGAAAAAGTGGTGTTTGGCCAACCATCTTGATGGTCTTTTCCGACTTTAATCATTCTATAATTTTAAGATTCTATGATTTCTTAAAATTCTTCCTTCAGTCAAGTTACATCAACACTTTATGTTGATAGAAGGTATCATACAACAATTTAGTTTGTAGTCCTACAGATATCAAAGATGGCATGCCCATATTATGATGGGCAAGTAATATTTGTGATGATGCAGTAGTATTATTTTTAGTGACTATAGAAGTTGAAAGTGAATTACACAGACAAAAAGAATTTCAGAAAGTTAGCTGACCCTTATGCAGATAATTCTTATAATAAGAACCAATATTTGACTTAGTTTTGGGGGGGGTTTGGCATTTCACATAGAAAGAAAATATCTCACCAGAGCTAAGTAAGTCAGATGGCACTCCTACAAGATGCCATTCAACTTCCTGCCAAGATCAGCAACCTACACAGATAAAGCTTCAAAAAATAAGCTACAAAATTCTAATCAATCAACAGAGCAGACAAATATTTTCTAAGTTTTTCTTCTTTGTAGTCTAATTGAGAATCAACTGGTGTTTTAGACTATTTTACAGAAAAGACCACTCCTGATTTGTTGCCACATCATACTGTAGCTAAATACCTTAGATGGGAGGTTGTTACTTTTTCACTATAGTGGGCCCATCACTGAGGAGCCAAGCTCAGGCAATTTTCCATTGTGTTTGTTATGTGAGCCAGAGTTGCTTTTTATCTCTGAAGAAAAGTTAGAGTTTTCCTAAGATCTAAAAACTATTTTCAGCAAGATGGATACTAGGCACAGCCTGATCATCTGCACTACACTTTGTCCAGTGGCTGAAACTCATTGCAGGCAGGTACATCACCATGGAATTTCCCAGCCCTGAGTTGCATTTGAATAAATACCTGCCTTTGTTCAACAGCTAGGGAATTAAAGCACTTGCCCAAGAAATGCAAGACCTTGGCCATCACCTTTGTTCTGGGAGATGATGGAACCACATCTTCCTTGTCACAGAGTTTGGGGAAGCACCAGGTTGCCAGATAATCAACAGTGCAGATGAAGTTGGATAACTATGCCATAGACTATGGAAAGAATTCATGGACCCAGGAAGACAAAAACTTATGAAAACTGAGGAAATGTGTATTCCCAATACTGTTTGTGCTTCTTATCCCATGTCCCTTAAATGGATATTGCAGAGCTCAGATCAGGAACTGGGAAAACACTGCTGCAGACATATATGCCCTTGTGTTTGCCCTCCCAGGCCACTGCACACTGTAAGGCACCAAATGTGGGCAAATTTGGTATACACGAGGCCTGAGGGTCCTGTTTGTGTCCAGCAGCTGTAATATTCCTTGTAGGTGAGGGAATCTCAGTAGCATGAGAGGTCATTTCTGGTCCAGGCACATTCAGCCCCAAAATCCAGATTATAGGTGGGTGGGATTGATTTTGGCCACCCTGACTCTGGTGTGCTTGAATTTGTCCATGAACTGTTGTACTTCACAAAGTATGTGCCATAATGTTGGACTTTATTGAAATCCATGGGGATAATGTTGTGAAAACAGATGTTTATCTGTAATAAACTGCATTATTAACATCTGTTAATAATGCAGTTTATCTGTAATAAACTGCATTATTAACAGATGTTTATAATGCAGTTTATTACAGATACTGGCCTATTAAATTGAAGGACATTAAGTAGTGAAATAAATTATTAAGAAAAACAGAAAATTCCAGGCATTCTCTGGGGAGAAATCTATTTTGTGCTCAGCCACAAGCTCAGTAGGGGTGAAATAGCATCCATTTAATGCAGTTTGAAATGTAAAAACACTCACTTGATCACATTGTATGAACTGTATGTTCCAACCCTGTGTTCAAAAATAAATATTGCAGAGATGTACAAGAAACACACTAACAACCTTTTCCCCTGTGGGAATATTCAGCACCTTTTTGTGTAAAGAACCAGTTTTATCACCTCAGGAAATTCTTCTAAAGTAGTCACAGTTGTATTGATGTTATGTTTGTCCTCATTAACAAGCTAGGAGATTCTCCTTCTTAGCATTCAGAACCAACTCCAACACTTCTGTGAATAGATAATAATGAAGAGAAGATGTGGCAAAGAAGCTTTCCACCCTTTAAGAGATTAGATATGAAGAGATTAATAGCTGTCACTGGGGAATCTGAACCGAAAATCAGTCTTCAAAACCTTCCCAGGTGATAACAGCACAAAGAAGTCAAAGCCAGATTGTAATAAAAATAAAACAATCTTGGAATCATCAATTTTTTTTTTTTTTGGGGGGGGGGTTTGGGTTGTTTGTCAAAAATGAATGGGCTTTGTACAACTGCATGTGATGAGGTAGTTCTGCATATATGGTGATTTTTTTGAATCCTCCCTAATAACTGGAAAGTTCTGTCTGATTTCTACTACTCTGACAAAGTGGCAAACATTTCAAAAATAATTAAGGCCCAATATGTATGCAAATAAATTAACAGTTAGAGGAGAGAAAGTCTGTTAATTAAAGTCTGCAACAGGAATATATACTCTATTAGAATGTGCATGAAAAATGGACCTAAAGCCTGGAATGAAAAACTTCATTTGGGCAGCACAGCTTGTGAAAAGCAGTGTTTCCTGTGCCTTGTGTGGCCAAAGTTAAACAAGTTTAAGGCACAGATTTTTAAGGAAAACAGGCTTTATCAGCTTCACTGTTCAGGAATATTTTTTTTTTTACTTAGTAAATAATTTATTCATTCATTTTTTACAGCCTGATGTGGCTCTGCTTTTGACTGGGTTGGGGAGCAGAAATTCAGTACCACTATGAGAAAGGCCAAGGCATTTCTGAGCCAGTCTAAAGCAGAAAGTCTGGGAAGTCATGTGAAAATAAATTTGTGATGTGATTTGTAGTCCAGCAACTAAATCAAATAGGTTTTGATAACAAGCATCTGTTATAGTGTGTCTTGTTCCAGTCTTTCTTTGGGGTGTTTTTAGATGTCTGTTACCTTAATATAAAATATATTAATCCTAATTATCTAGTCTAAAACTTTTCGCACTCCACGATGCATCATTTACAATGAAAGCCCCTGTTGCTGGGACTTCAACTTCTTCGCAGGTCTGATTGAAGAAAAGCCTTTTCCTGACTGCTAAATCAGAATCTCTGCTAACTGTGCAAGTACGTGTGAGAGTGCAAGGACACTGTATGGATGTGCATATACATTTAGGCTTCATGAAGCAAAATCTATTAAACTATGGAGCTACTTACAAATACTTTGGTCCAAGGACATCGGCGTCGCTGAAGCTGAACCACAAGATTGATCGAAGTGTGGTTTATGACTATGTCAGTATTGCAAATGTACAACTGAGTCAAAAATTTTTTCTCCCTACTCTCTTTTTCTACATAGTAAATGCACAGTAAATTAAATTTTCTACATGTTTCCAGCAAACAAATGGTATCCTCAATAGCTACCATTTAAGCTTGTGAATTTTTGCAGTGAGATTTCCTAAAAGGCTTCACAGAAAAAAAGTTCATTGTTTGAAGCCAAATTCAACTTTTGGTTAAGACTGATCAAAATAGTTTATACAGATTTTCATAAGCTTTTTGCTCACACTGTGTATTATTTGGCTTAGTGATCACAGCTGAAAAGCATGATTTTAATAAAGTTGAATAAGCAGATTAAAGTAAGTCACAGGGCCTGCCTCATTCCAATAGTAAACAAAGTAAACTGTTTTAATTAAGGCAAGATAGGTAATATATATAGCATGTGTGTTATCATTTTTTGGTTTGCTTTTTCCTTTACATTCATATTTTAAATAGCCAACATATCACAGATGATAAGAAAGATTACTTTTTATAAAGCAGCTGATCTCCTTGATATTTTTTTTGCAATTTCTTCTGATGAAGTAAGAAGAGCTGTTGCTGTAAACTCTAATACTAATCAACATCCCTCAAAAACCCAGGAATCAATAATTTGTTTACAAGATCCTATCAGGAATGACTCAGCTAATCACTTTGAGTACACCACTTGTGCAAGGACAAATCCATGCTCCAGTAAATGCCTAAGTTATCTACATGTTGATTTTATTGACTCAAGTATTCAGCATTATGGGAAAGAAGTGGTAGGAAAGAGACTGGTAATACCAGTATCACAGGGGATGTGTGCAGTGAGGCACATAAGCATAGGGTTGAGTGGGTTCCCAGGCTTGGAACTGGGAAGGAATTTTGCTCAGGGTGTAGCTGCCACAGACTGCAAAGGATTTTGGAGGTTTTCTGGCTTTGCTAAAATCATGCGCGTGTATTTACACAGTCACATTCCTGTAAGAGCTGAAAGAGCTTGGTGACCTTGACTGCTCTTTGTCCTGCTGCTGTGGCCTCCAGGGTGCTGCTCTTTCTGAGCCACCTTTGCTAATTGGTAACCTCCAACATGTGAAAGGTGGGAGAACATTAGTTGTGGGCACGTGATTAATGGCAACTTTCATATTAATCAGTAAGTAATCATACCTTCCAACCAAACACCAGTGCCAGACTGCTGGAGAAGGGACAGTCAATCTCAATGGGCAATTTATATGTAAAGGAACTCTACTGCTTTCCTTGTAGCATTTTAAGCTTCAGGGTATTTCTCTAGTGAAGGATTTGAAAGCATGTGATCCTTGGCCAGGGATCTGGTTCTGTCAGTAATGCTGCAGCTCAAAATGTTTGAAAGTGAGTGACCATGCCCCATCACTGGAAGTGCTCAAAGCCAGGCTGCATGGGGCTTTGAGCAACCTGGTCCAGTGGAAGTTGTCCATGACTGTGGCAGGGGACATGGAACTACATGGCCCTTAGGGTGTCATCCAACCCAAACTATAATGTGATTCCATGATTCTGTGACCTAGACTTCTCAGAGTCTTCAGGTGGAGCAAACACCGGGTCCCAGTAAAGTAAGTTATATTAAACTGAATCTCGTCACTACCACAATATTTATGCAGAGACAGTGTTGCATTGTAACACATTAATTATTATTTATTTTTTTAAAGTGTTTTTCCAGATGAATGACTAATCTCAGGAGCCCGCGGACCGCCGGGGATGCAGGTATCCATGGTTACCTTCGTTGCCTAGCGACACCTCCTTACGCTGCCGAGCGAGTACCTGCTCTTGCCGCTGCTGCCACCCCCGGCCGCCTCCCGTGACACAGAAGTTGTTCTGCAGTCCAGATTAGAATTAGAGTTGGTGCTTTTATATGAAAAGAAAAAGAAAGAGGGAGAGGGCCAAAGAAAGACTTTGGTCTCTCTAACAGCAACAAAAATCCAGTTGTGGCTCCAGGCAGGATCTGAGTCAGTGTGTTGATGTAAATCCTCAGCTGTGCTATAAGACACAACTTAGCACAGAAGTTCATTTAGGGCAGGATTTAAGGGTATTGATTCATTTCTCAGCCAGACATAGACCAAGTACTAGTAAACTAGGGTTTGGCTCCTTTACTGGGTGAAATGAAGCATAGCTTCATTAAAAAAAAAAAAAAAAACAAACAAAAAAAACCCAAAAAAACCCCAGCAAAAAACAGGAGTAATATTTATGTCATTTCAGAAACAGAAGATATATTTATCTTATAAATGAGGTTTAAAAATACACGTATAAAAAGGCTATGAGTCAGATTTTCCTAATTATGTCAATTTAAGCTGAGTTAATTGCAAATTTAGAAAAATAAATTTTACTGGACCTCGTTATGAAGGTCTTCTCAAATGCTGCTGGTTTATGCATGCCATGACTCACCAGCATCCAGTCATGGTATACAGAGGTCTGCAATTGATGTCACAGCCTTGGGCTCTGCTTTTCAGAGCATTTTCTCAGAACAATGACTTGCAAGTACTTTTCACCTGAGCACTCAGGATGATATTTGTGGTCTAGCTGGATTGCTTACACAAACAAGAGAACAAATTGCTTATGTAAGTCAGGCACTTCTCGTGCAGTCTTGTCTGTAAATAGGGATGCCCTTGTCTTCCTCCTCAGCCTCCCCCGCTGCAGCACTCAACTGCCTTGCTGTAGAAACAGACAAAAGAAAAACTTTTCTGAGCTTACAGTCCTGAGTTTGCCCTTCCAAGCACTGTTCTGCTGAACACGAGCTCCGTTAGGAGGTTGCTTTCTGCAGTATTGATCTGGTTTTGCCCTCTGGTACCTTCAGGGGTGCAGTCTAAATTAATGTGCTTTTGCAGTAAATCCCTGAAAGCACGATTGTTTTCTGATTAATTCTTGCTCATGACTTCCTTGAGGTTAGTGCCATGGGAGGTGTCTCTTACTCTAAATCTTCCAGAGTAATAAACTCAGTCATCTGTAGTGCTAGATCATTAACCTTGTCCCTGGTTTGGGCTGGATCAACTCAGACTCCTCCCAGCAGTTCTTGGGCACTACCTGGGAGTTAGTACAGAACAGACACCTCTCCCTCTAGGCAGTTTGAAAGCAATCCACGATGCTTTGGAGACAAAGAGTCGTCACTAGTGCTGACATTCTGGATATTTTGGTCTAGCCAGTTTCAGTATAAAAAAAGTTCTGGGCATGTTTAATCTTCTGTAAAGTAGTGCCGTGCTTTTACTAGTTTAGTACAGTGTTTACTTGCCACCTCTTGAGCAGGTTCAGCCTGATCACATTTGCAGAGATACAGACAAGTACAGGATTCTCATTGTGCTACATTTAGTGAGATCCACTTGGAAAAACAGAAACCTGCAAGAAAAGCATTTAGAGGGCAGATGGCAGTGGTTAGGATGCAGGTGTTTTGCACCCTGTCATGGGAAATAAGAAAGTTTCTGTTTAGGGGAATAAGAAAGTTTCAATGTGCTTTCTCATTTTTACAGAGATGCTAGGCTAGAAAGTAGCACATGGATTCACTGAATGATGTTCCTCCATGCTTATCTGTCAATTATTGTGTTGTATTGTGTTGGATTGTTAGCAGTAGGGGGCTTGTGAAGCACATAGCAATTAGGGTTATAATTCAAGACTCCTAATAAGCTCTACAGTTTCTTGAGTAAGGAAAGCAATGGCCTTAGCAAAGCAAGGGGCTGGTGTTGCCAAGTATGATGCTGGTGTCCTTGTACAGTTAGAACAGAAGAGACTTCTTGCTCACTTGGAATGTTCTCCAGAATCTTTGCAATAAGTGCATTTTTCCTTTATGCCTTTTTCAGAGTGCATTGAATTTTTCATCTGTATTTTTTTTATTTCGCATTTTAATTACAACTCAGGACTAAGCTCAAATTACACCCTTCCTTTCTTTTAATCTGTGTATCCTATCTCTTATACTTAGCATTAAAGTTGTACCTTTCCTTACTACATCTTCTTCCTTGTAAAACACTTCCTGGCTGAACATAATTTGTTTTTCTGTGTTAATTTAGGCTAATAATTCCCCTTGCCTCATTTGCAGCCCACATAGTGATGTAACTTCCCCTTGTTTTGTTCCCAGATAAGTATTTCCACAGTACTTTAATAAAATGATGTAGGACTCTGTTTACAAAAGAGTGCTTCTGTGGTATCTTACTGCTTTCACAGGAAGCTTAACAGCTTGCAGAACAGTAAGTGGCAAATGTTTAATGCAACATTATGCCAACTTGAGGACAAACTGTTCCTCTCAGAAATGTTTTCAGGCTTAAGAGAGGAAAATCCCCCTTGCAGAATGTGAATTCTTGGAGGCGGCAGGGAGTGACTGCCACTTCTTTCCTTGCCAGCAGCTCTAATTTTCAAGCACCTTCCAAGGCTTTTTTAGATCAGCTGTAGTGTACGCTCAGCAGCAAGTAGTGATAAAGCTGTGACTGGCTTTTCTGAGGAGCAAAGATTCCTTTTTCATGGAGGAGGCAATAAGTCTTCCAGTCTGTCTCAGACAGAAAACATTGACTTTTGCTCTCAGCTGCTGGAAAGGTGCTGAAGAGGGGAAGACATGAGGCCATGGCAAAGCTATTAATATGAGTAAGAAAAGACTAACTGTAGTTGCAAAAACTGTGAGACAGAACATTTCCAACTTAAACAATGATGAGTCAGACTGAAATATGTGGAAATTCAGGCATGGATGCAAGTCATCCATTGAGAAGATAAGTGGACATTACTGAACTAACAGTAGTTTGACTAAAGAGTGAAAGGAGCTCTCTACAATTTCCCGAAAGGTGGCTCTAGCCAGGTCTCTTTCTCCAGGCAGTGACTGACAGAGCAAGAAGACACAGTCTTAAGCTGTGCCAAGGGAAATATAGGTTTGATATTAAGAAAAAGTTTTTTATGGAAAGAGTGATAAAGTACTGGAATTGTCTGCCCGAAGAGGTGGTGGAGCCACTATTCCTGGATGTATTTAAAAAAACCTACTGGATATGGCACTCAGTGCCATGGTTTAGTTAAGGTGTTAGGGTGTGGGTTGGACTCAATGATTTTGAAGGTTTCTTCCAACCTAGTGATTCTGTGATTCCACAGAATTAGGTTGGAAAAGACCTCCAAGATCATGGTGTCCAATCTTTGACTGAACACCACCTTGACAACTAGGCTGTGGCACTAAGTACCATGTCTAGTCATGTTGTGAACAACTCCAGGGATGGTGACTCTACCACCTCCCTGGGCAGCCCATTCCATTGTTTCACAACATCTTCTCTGAAACGATTCCTCCTGATGTCCAGTCTGAACCTTCCCTGATGGAACTTGAGGCCATTTCCTCTTATCCTGTCACTGGCTGCCTGAGAGAAGAGGCAAACCCCTACCTGGCTATAACCTCTTTTCAGGGAGTGGTAGAGAGTGGTATGGCCACCCCTGAGCCTCCTCTTCTCTAGGTTAAACACCCCCAGCTCCTTCAGCTGCTCCTCACAGGACTCACTCTTTAGGTGCTTCATCAGCTCTATTACTCTTCTCTGGACTCGCTCCAGCCCCTAAAATGTCTTTCTTGCAGAGAGGGGCCCAGAAATGGACACAGGATTTTGAGGTTTGGCCTCACCTCAGTGCTGAGTACAGGATAACAATAACTGATCTGGTCCTGCTGGCCACACTATTGCTGATACGGGCCAGGTGCCATTGGCCTTCTTGGCCACCTGGGCACACACTGGCTCATGTTCAACTGCTGTTGACCAGCACCCCCAGGTCCTCTTCCATTGGGCCCCTTTCCAGCCACTTTGTCCCCAGTCTTTGTCCCCCTGGGGTTGTTCTAGCCAAAGTGTAGGACCTGACACTTGGTCTTACTGAACCTCATACCGTTGGCCTCAGCCCATATATCCAGCTTGCCCAGATTTAATATATTTTAACAGATTTTAACATTCTCTGTGTTAATCCTCCTAAGCAGTAAAACCAGCAAGTGGTCTCTATCCATCATTCTTAATCTCTGGACCTCAACCTAAGGTCAAAATATTCTGCTGGCTTTCTTTGGCTCCTGAGTCTTGGATTCTTTGAGGGGAGTATGGCCATTATCTGGAAGCAATCCAGGACTTCCAGATGGGTGTCTGGGCTGATGGATCCACAACTTCCCGATGGTGGTATGCTGAAATCTGAAGTCACAGAAAATGTGTTGTATGCTTTCTACTTTATAGCCAGTCTTTAGAGTAAGGCACAACTTTGGATGCTCTAAAGATGACAGAGTGCTCAAGTGTGAATTTACCTGTGCTGTGAATGCTGTGAATTTACTGTAGGGAAGGTACATTGATCTGGAACTCATGTCTCCTAAAGTCCCAACAGTGCCTGAAGACTTTCTAAAGTGTGATTGAATTTCAGACCTGGATGTCCCAGTCCTCCACCTCAGAAATATGGTTTAATAAGGGGGGAAGAGACGAATAGAACTAAAACCTCACCAGATGAAATCTGTGTTCTTATAAAGAAATTCCATTCTTCACTATCATAAAGGATATTTCCAGTGGGACATGGGAAATGTCATTTTCCCAGAAAGCTTCCTAGGAGATAAAGGAGAAAAACACCTTCTAGATCGCACAGCTCCTGCAGATATGGTCAGAATTCATTGTGTAGAAATTCTTTATGTTCATGATAAAGGGAATTGTTATGTTTCAGTGCTTTTCATTAAAAAAAAATAGTTTTTCAATTGAACATCCAGATTTTGTAGAACTTGCGTTTGTAATAAAAATCTGTTTAAACAAAATTCCTCCTTCATATGTGTGCATAGGCTTCAGCTATGTCTGATCAAGGGGGAAGAAGCATTTCCTGTGAGGATCCACAGCACAGGCTGGGGTGCTGCTGGTATGGAGAGGGGCCACATTCTGGACCAAGTGCCCAGGTTGCCTTCAGGTGGAGGCTGGGGGGAGCTGAGGTGTTCCCAGGTTTCATCTGGCTAAAGATTTAGATAGGGTCAGCATGTGCTTTCAGACCTGCTCACTGGAACGTGTCCCACAGCTTAATCAGCTGGAAAGCACCGCTTGGTGGCTTGGCCGTAACCTGCAAACTTGGTAGGCAAATTACCTTTGCAAACCACCAGCTGAAACAGATTTTCTAAAGAAGGAACATTGACCAGAGATAGGCCAGGAAAATTAATTTACGTGACAATAAAAACGTTTAGAAACAGATATTTCGGTGCTCCAAAATTTTTACCTTCCTATAGAACTAAATATATTGGGGGGGGGGGTGATATTTCCATAAAAAAGAACTATTTTTCTGCACTAGTTTTATCTTCTGCCTTCAAAATTGGCAGGTAAAACTATTAAGCAGGTGAATTTCAGAGGGCCAGTACAAGAAGAAGTTGTAGGTTTTCTCAGAAATTATTTTAGTTATTTTAGTTTTTCAAGCACATAGAAGCAAAGTACTTCTATGAATTCCTGTGGGGAAGAAAGAGCTAACTAGAAGATCCCCTTTGATACCCCTGAAACTTGGCTTGGGGGCATGTAGTTTGGCAAGCTTTTGAGGGGTTGAAAAGTCCAAAAAATACTTTAAATCATGTCAAAATTCTTTACATGGAAATCCTACTAGAGAACTCCTAGTAGAGAAAAGGGAAAGAGCATAAATGATGAATGTTTGCTTTATAAGTAAGAGGATGTACTGTCAATGTAAAGAAAGCACTATTTTGTGACCTATGGCCTATTTTTCATGGGGATTTCAAGCAGAAATAATTGGGGCTTTTTAAAAGTGATTAAATTATGCCTGTATTGAGGGATAGGAAACATCATAGTGAGGATGCATGATGTGGTCTGTATTTTGGCTTAGATCCTTGACAGCAGTCAGTCTGTATAAAAAGAAGACTGTATACTAGAAAATTAGAAAACTGAATTCAAGGCCTGGATTGTGAGAAAGTGAAGATTAAAGGGACAGTAGCTTTGATTACAGTGCTATGCCTCTATAAATCAATAACTGTCTGAAGCTTCATTAGGCGCAAAAAAAATGGAGGCATTTTCATAATGTTTTGTTCACTAAAAGCTAACAATGTGATTGATTCTCATAGATAATTAATTTCTAAAAATTCTTTCTTTATGGCAGTTTTGCAATGGCTAAAACAACTTGTGCAACAAAATTAGGACAAGTATGTTAATAAAATATTTTTTTTTTTCCTTTGGTATCTTCTGCAAGCAGGATTCCATTCCTGAGCCCTAGATTCACTTACATGACATTAAAACTCCGAAGCAGGACTACAGGAAACAACAATTATCTGAAGGCAGCCAAGGTCAGTAGGTTTTTGTGCTCTGCTAATTTTTCCTCAGATTTATTAGAAAGAGTTGAAGTTCACCTCCTGGCATGCAGTTATTTACTGTATAAAATTATCACAAGTATGTGTGTTACAATAGTATTTTTCATGACAGTCTACTGCAATATCACATACATATACCTTTATGATATTCATGGAAAAAGAATTCATTTGTGATATAGTATTATGGTAGATAGTTAACAGATGTTTTATTGATCTTCAAACATAAAAATCATTACATTAGTGCAAAAAACTGGTGGCATTTTGATTAATTCTCAAATAATAAAAATCCTGCTTTCATGCATATGTTTATTTTCATAATAGTAAAAATGAGAGCCATAATAAAAACAAAATAACCCTGTAACTACACCATAAAGAGAGAATGTTTTTCTCAAGAAATATTTCCACAAAGCAACAGAGATTGTCTGAAAGAGTCATACTCAGGGCACAGTAGTGGATTTGATAAAGACAAGCAAAAGCAATTATTAATTGCCATTTCTTGAATAGATTATGTAGAGGTGCCTCTTGTGTGCAGTAGGTTCCCTGTCCTATAAACTAATACAACAACGAGATAGTATAGACAATCTATATTAAACCACTTCTGATAAAACATCTGATTTTAGTGGAGAAAAGGATGTTCCAGTAGCATTTGGAAAGGCAAACTGCCATAAGAATCTACAGTATTGCCTTTCAAATGTTGCTATTTTAGCTATTTATTAGCTCCAGGCACAGGATATCTGGTGCAAGCCATAACAAAGTCTTAGGTCTGTACATTGAAAAATCAGATTTCATAAATATTTGTAAAAGAATTTCATACAAAAGCCCATCAGCCAAAAGTTTGTGTCATAATAAAACTTTGTAAGTCTTAAGTATTTCCCATGTTCCCATATGGTAGCATTGAATCTCCTTGATTGATTAAATACCTTCACAGGTTAATGACATCTAAGAAAGCTTTGTTTTTCATCACAATCCTGGAATATTTGGTTTCTTTTATGTTCTTGCTTTAGGCTTAGTTATGAGACTGAAAAGAGAGGCCAAAATGAAGAACATCTGCCAAACACACACTGCAGCAAACCCAGAAGCACAGGCTGAAGGTGTGGACGCACAAAAATAGAATTATGCATGACAGCTGAGTCACACAGTTCTATGAAGTGCAAACCTGAGATCTGGATTGTATTATCCATAGACCAGAGCAGAATGAATTCACTTCCCCAGGACAATGCCAAGAAGCTTTCAGGTTTTTTGATCAGTGATGTGTTGGAAAAGATGTTTTTGAGCAGGCATTAAACATAAACAGCAAATATCAAATTTTCTTGATTTATCGAGAAAAAAACAAAAAAGGTTGTATTTCCAATACTTAGAGACATGGATTGGAAGGGACAGAAACATAGTATTCTATGGTGTCATCCTGCCTCTAAAAGTTCATTATAACTGTAAAGAAAGGAGCTGATACATGCTAAGTGAGCAAAACTACAAACAGTTTCTTCTCTTAAAATTCATCTGGAAGTTAAATTACACTGAGAAGATAATTTTGTTTCATTTTTTTTCTGCTGTCCTGCCACTGCCTCGTAAAATTTTCATGTAATGCAGGCTGACACTTGGAAGCAGAATTCAGAGGAGGATTGATTTTGCTCCCTTGAAGAACATATTGGCTTTTCAATGAAATACTGAATGCTTCAGGTGTGAGCTTGACGTCATTAATTTTCAACCTCAAACTTCTATGTTTAGAACTGTGGGGATTTTGTGCTGAATGTTACTTTCATGTCTTGTGGGAACTGTAGCTCAGCTGCTTATATCCCTTTCTTTTTCCACAATTTTCAGTGCAAATGCAACATCCTACATGAAAAGTTATCACATTTAAGTGTTCAGTAGAAACACCTGTACTCTGGAAACAGACCAACCAACCACTGAATCTTTTCTCGTGTCATTGTGTTTTCAAGCCTGGGATGCACAAAAATCAAAAAGTGTCTCTGCTAGCCACCTGCAAATCTGTGGTAAAAGACACTTAAAATTCACCTAACTTTGATGTTATGTGTTCATAAAAACTGACATGTAATAAAAACCAAGCCTGTGAAAAATATAGTTGAGGATGAAAGATCAAGCTGCACAAAAGCTACCGATCACCACAACCAGAGTTTCCTTTGAGACCTTAATCTAACTACTGTGGGAATTAATTTCCTGCATTAAATGTTAGAGATAAAAAAAAGGGGAAGAATAGGATAGGATTACTTAAGACTGTATTGAAATACAACTACACAAGGAACAGAATAAATAATAACAGGAAATAATTTATCTGATGTTTCCTATCTTCCAGTGTCAGATGTCAGTTCTTCAGCTTGGATTCCCCAATGGATGGTCACACATCAGCTGCAATTCCATGTTTGTATGGCTGAAATAGTAAATGACAGCAAAAGAACTTGCAACCTAAGTGGTATTATAGTCACATTTTAGTTTTGTAGTTAGTTACTTTATTGGTTTGAAAATTTGACTGAAATCTTTTGTTACATGACAGTTTAAGAACTTCTGTCAGATTTGAACCCTCCTGTTTTTCACATCACTGATATCACAACTTGATGTAGTTGACCTTTGGACAATAAGGGTCTGGGTTTTTTTGTGGCAATATTAGTCCAGGTGCTAATTCTTAAATGCCCTCCTTTAGAAGGAGAAAGAGTAACAAAGAGTGGTTCCTCTATGGAATAAATTTGTGTTCCATGTGGCACTTCTTGATTGAGGATGAATAGCTGTGGCCTCCTTTCAAAGCATGGGTGGAGATATTTGCTCATTTTAGCACGTTTATAATTTCAGGTCCTCACTGGAGCTGGGAGGTGCTTGAGCCTGCGGCATGGTTGTGCCAGGAGGTATGGTGCTGCTCTGGTGCTGGAGGCAGGCTATTCTTTGGGTGCAGTGGGATCTGCTTCTCATTCCTAGGCATGTAAAATGCCGAGGCCTGTAGGATACGGCTCAGCTCCCTTTCTTCACAATTCAGTGATGACACCTACATTGACATATTTGTGTGTTAGTTGTTTTAGTATTGCCAAATATCAAAGATTTGGTGGAAAGATGCTGCCATAAGAACTTCTAAGAAGAGATGCAATACTGTTTTGTGAGAGTTGTGGAGCCACAACCAGCAGCTGTATCTCACTGTTGAAACAATCACAGAGAGGTTACTGAAATAACTAAGAAAATTTATCAGTTCCAAGGTGTTGGAACTACAGTTATTTCCATAATTTCTTTTAAAGATGCTCTGGTGCAGTCATACAAATGATTCTTCAACTCTCCATATGGACAATGAGTCATTCTAATGTCGAATGCCCAAAGCCTGAGGAAATTGCAGGTTTGTTGTTGCTGAGTCATAGTGGCATGTACATCTTGCTAGCTTCAGCTGGCATACAAGAAAGAGTGATATACACCTCTTACTTCTCAAATCTTTCCTTGTCTTTCAGGCTGTTGGGAGGACTGTGGTCTACTTTGGAGATGAACTAGAGAATAATGTTAGGAATGCCCTCAGATAATGCTTATTTCCTGTTTGCTTCTTGAGCTACTAATTAAAATAGAATGCTAAGTGGAGCATAAATGAATATTATGTAGAATGGGTCATTAATGACCTTTTACACTAGTCTTGTGTTTCTACTGAAAGATCATTTTGCCTGCTGCAATAACTACTGAAAGATCATTTTGCCTGCTGCAATAACTGAAAGAGAAGCAGCAGGGTGAGAATTCTGTGTGTCTGTTACATTTGCTATGAGCAGCACCACTTGCTATGCACTGCTGAAGACACCTTTGAAAACAGTCTCCATTCCCATTATACAATACTGATTTTAGTTGTTTATACCTTTCTGAAGCAACAAGTTTAAGCCAAAATGTTTCATATCTTACTTGTGCCTCTGACTGAATTCCAGAATATTTCAGCCAAATAATTCAGCTCCTTCAGTAAAAGAGTCTAGGAAAAAAGTGCCATTTTGCTGATATTGGTACTTTGAGGTCTGTTCTGTGAAGTTCTCCAGCAACACCCTGCAGGTATTTTAAGTTTGTCAGAGAGATAGCTCTCATGCCAAAAATAAGCCTTTCTGGAGTGCCCACATGATAGGTTAGCAAAAGCCCCCTATGTTGTCAATTTCCTGGATTGTGATGAAGCTGGCCAAACAGCATGCAAAAGGCAATATTCTTTTGATACAAAGGCTCATCCCAGACCTCTGGTGATGGTAAAGGACCCAGTCACTGGGCAGTGGGCAGCACCTTTATACTTGTTAACATGGGGAAGGGGTTATGCTTGTATCTCCACAGGTCACCACATGAAATGGTTTCCTTCACTGTGTGTGCAACCATTTGTTGCATCATCCTGACTGGCGAAGGCACTGTGAGTGTCTTACCCCTACACTGGACAGTGCAAATGTATGGATCACCCTTGCAAATACTACACACACCAATACTGTGTGCATCTCTATGGCAACCCCTAGTGATCCCTTTTGCACCTGCTTGGTAGGGGTACCCATTGGCAAGGAGCATTTTGGTAAGCTGTACAATGAAAGCATGCAGCAAAACTGCATGGCCCCAAGTATATTGCAGCCTAGGTGGTGGAGCCAGGACACCTGGTGAAAGACTGCAGTATGGGATGAGACATGGAATGAAGATCTGAGAAGAATGCATGACTTTCCAGCTTTGCTCTCGCATCTACAAGAAATAGATATGCTAGGGACTTTGCCTGCCTCGTTATGCTTTTACATTGATGATACATTTGACATTCATATGAACAGTGTTAACTTTGATGCCTCTCCTAAAGGTATTTTCAGCAACGTTTCCTTGTGGTGCAATCGAACCTTGGAAAGTCATTTTCATGACATCCAGCATCAGTGATATTGATGTCCCCTCAGACTTGTTCTTAATATGGAGGGAGTGCATCTGGAAAGGTATACCAGGCAAAGCTGTTGGTGGACCTTGCACCATTGGCCAGCTAACCTTGTTTCATCCAAATCAGACTGCTCTAACAGTTGCAGCACAGCGTTGGGTTAGGCACAGCACACGGGTTCTCAGAGAAGTGTGATCCCACAGTAACTTTCTGGAACACTGCAGAGTGCATCTCTGGCAGCTTAATACCAGCAATTGGTACTGCTCACACTTTGGCTTCCTTAAACCAGCTCGGCTGCTGGCTTGCAAAGGAAGTTAACGCCACTAGGGCCACTCTTTCAGCAGTACTAATTGACATTAAATCGGTGCAATATGCAACATTGCAAAACAAGGCAGCCATTGAATTCTTGCTGCTGGCTCAAGGCCATGGGTACGAAGATTTTGACGGCATGTGCTGCATGAACTTAAATGACCATTCAAAGTCCATTCATAAGAATACCAGTAATCTTAAGCAGCTCACTAAACTGCTACTGCAACACCATGAAGGTGATTGGTGAGGGGTGTCTTCATGGCTTGACAACCTCAGCTTCGAGGCATGGCTTAAACACTTATTAATGTTTAATTATTGCTATAACTAATAACAGTTATCCTTTGTATGTTCTTAATGAATGTGATATGTATCCCATGTATTTTATCTTGTGTGCAACAAGTGATCAATAGTAGTCTTAATAAGAAAATGGCTCTACCGGTGCAGACAGTTTTAGCTGTGCAACGCATCAACAAAGAAGGGGGAGTTGTTACTGATAGGTAAGGCTTTATAAAAGAAAGACCTTGTAACATGGCTCCAGCCTGTTGCTTAGACAAAGTAGGAGGGAACTATGGGAGAGTGACTCAGCTGGAATAGGAGGTGGAGAGATGTGAGAGACGTGAGAAACATCCTGCATGACTGCTGCATGTCCACATTGTGGTGTGTCGTGGTTGGTTGACGGGCTTGTTGTGCCTTAAAACTATATAAACTGATAACCTAAAAGCTAACTGCTTAAAAAGGCCAGGCTTTTGGCAATAAAGAGCACTCCTTAACACCTGCCTGGGGTCCCTACATTGCTCATTGCCACACCACCTTCCTTCCTGCCTGTGAAAATCCTCCCAATTTTTTTCAAAGTTGTAATGGTTATGTCAAATGCAATTCATACAGGTTCAGGAAAGTTGTCGGAAAACTCTAGTTTTAAGCTTTTTAGATATCTTCTGCAAAAACTTTGCAAACTTCATTGTTACTTTAAGCTGTTGCTTTACCCTTGGGTGATCAGGTCTACCACGTGTACTTTTCTCAGAGTAAAAATGCTTCTGTCACTGACTTTGGGGGAACTCAGAAAATCTTTCCATGTCTTGGAACTTTTAACCCTATACTGGCTTTCTGTGCCTAGAAGGGGAACCAACATAGAGTGAGTAGTACTTATCTGAGAAAAAGAAAGAATTGCAGAGCACATCTATCCACACAGTTTGTCTTGGAGTCTTCACTGCAAGGCAGGTCAGGCTCTTCTTTGCTGTTTTTGTAATGACTTTTGCCTGAGGCTCCTACATCTAGAGTTCTTATGCTTGACTAGATCAACCTGCTATATGGATCACTGAAAAAAAAATTGTCTTCTAAATTACACAACCAATAGCAAAGAAGTGGGGATTTTTCACCTCCTCATCTAAGCAGATAGGGAGTCTTTCCTCATTATGTCTCTGGATTATATTTCAAAGGTCAGGAACTTTTTGAAAATGAAAGTATTTAAGAAAAGCATTCATTCATCATTAGAAATATCTACAGGGTACAGGGAATGAATAGAAATTTGAACCATTGGACTGCATATGGGAAAGAAAACTTGTCTAAGGCACTGCAAGTAATCTGCTTGGTGAAGACATGTTAGGTGTGGCCTGATAAGGCAGTGAGGAAAATCAGTCAGAAATTACATTTACACTCTGTCTTTATTTAACAATCTATGACAATTTTGTTTAGCTTATTATAAAAAGCTTATAGAGATGACACGAAGGGACAAGTCCCTCATTGCTCTTATCAGAGTTGCAGGAAATAACATGGCAACCAAATTCTTTCAAAGGGCCATGGCAGACCTCATAGGAACCACACATTTGATAGACTCCTATGCGCTATACCATCTTCTCCTTCACCCACACTGGACTGTTGGATCAAATGTAAATCAGTACATAAACACCACCAAGAACAGCTCTTGAATCCTCAGGCTGATTGGAACTGCTTGACTAATGCTCTTATGTCTAATAGCTTGTGCCTTCCAAAATGGGTTCGACATATTTAAACCATTTATTAGAAATGGTCCCTGCCCTGCTCTGAGCCCTGAATGCCACCTGGCACATGAGCATGTACAAAACATGGTCCACCTACAGACAAGGAAGGATGATGGGCCATGAGTGCCCTACTAGAGGGCTTCTCAAACTGATTTGGGTGTGCCTTCAATCCATCCATCTGTTGTGCACGTGGAAGTTTCCATACCATTGTTGGAACACCTGTTACAGTTTAAATCATCATTATTTAAAAGATTAAAAGAACAGTAATGACAATATATAAATCTATTTGTATAGCCTTGACCCAGCAGTTTCTCAATGGTTAGGGTAGAAATGCTAAATGTGTGTATTAGAGGGCATCAGAGGCAGCACACTCAGCTTTGCTCTGTCCAGTTCTTACCTCCAGTAGGTAATGAGTATTTCATTCAGTGGCTCAGCCTCAAGGATGTTTGCTTGAAGCACTATGACAGATGATAAATGACATTTGTCAAATCCATGCTGCAAAACTGCAGCAGGAAGGAGCACTCACTATATTCTGTACTGCAGTATGTGCTGCTGTATGCATTGACTGCTTTTAACTCACATGGTTGGTTTTTTATAGCCAAGCCTCTTTTTTACAGCTGCAGATACAGTCCCAGTAACATAACCTGTGGAACAAGCCTCTGATTTTTTCCTCCGACTCCTAGGTATGGACTGCATTATTACCCCATTAAGTGTGTAAGAAATACACAGGTTTGTGGGAGTAAATCTGTTTTCCAGGACTACTGTAGTATGCTCTATTGAAAACATATCCAGATTACTTGTAACTTGTATAAATGCCATGCATTAGTCGGCTACATGTTACGATTCTCCAATTGACTGAAAATCCCATTATATCTGCTCTGTAAACAATTTTACAACAGTAGGAACTCAGGCACTTTAGAGTGATCTGGTAACCCTTGCTGTCTAAAAGTATTTTTCAGCAGAATTTTGCTGCACATCTTTGAAAACACTTTAACAGTGACACCAATGTATTTTTTTAAGAGGAATAGAAAATGCATACTCCATGACTTTGCAATATTTTCTAACTTTTATCACTGTTATTTGAGACAAGTTCTTGGTTTTGTTTTTAATAAATAGATCAGTCATCCTTAATTCAGCTCTGAAGCAGCAATATGCACTAGAAAACTGTGTGTATCCTGTAATCAGTCCAGTCTTACTTAGTACTGAAATACTATGATAGGTTTAATAATAATTTCATGGCTAGGTATCTAGGGCCTTCCATACTTTAACATTCTTTTTACCTAAATCATCTACCCAAAGTCATAACTTTGAATTGTCATTGCTTTTTTGTTGACATAAACAGAGTGGAGGGATATTCTTCACAGGCTGTTTGGGTCACCTGTCTCTGTGAACCTTGGTAAATGGCATGAGTTCACACTGGGGTGAAATTTGGTATCAGAGGATCATCAGCAATAAGAGCAATAACGTACATGGATTAAAATTTCAAATAGCATCTATTTGCCTTTATAAATTTGATTCTAGCTACTCAGGCCATGACAAAGCAGTTACTTAAACTGATTTAATGAGTTCCCAGTATGTTAACCTAGAGATGAAATGATAAAACAGAAAGTCACTTCTCTTTTGAGGTCCTAAAATATTTAGGCAGTTCACACTCACCTATCTGATCGACTGTATGTAATATTCCAAATTTGTTAAAACTAAACATTGAGATTTAAACTCTTACAAGAATTCCCCTCAAGACCAGGGGCCCTAATGTCATGAGTTTTTTAAGAATTTCTTTCTAATGAGATTTTCAGCTGTGATGATGGCAAGTTAACGGCATGCAAACAGGACTACAGCCAACTGGGACATTGTTACAAAGGGTTGAAATACATCAAAGAGAAAACATTTAGCAGAAATGTGTTTAAGAATATATGAAGGGTCTGGTTTTAAATTTTTTTCCCTTAAGAGACAGTAAACATTCTTACTTACTTCCATTGGTTTTGGGACACCACCTAGAGACACTGGATATCCATGCCTAAGTCCATGCCTTGCCTGACATAGAGATCATTTGTGAAGAGGCTGATCTTAACTGAATTTGATGTTGGTTGCTCTCACCACTTACCCTCTCCTTCATTCCATTTCTGAAAGTTCTAACTTAATTTTAACACAAGGAGTAACACAGTAAAAAATAGTGATGAACGTTGCAAAGTGGAATTGGCAATTCCCAAATTTTTTAGAAATTCCTTCATTGATAAGTGAAGAATGAAAAGGTCCTGGCAAATTATCGTAACCCAACTAAATGAGTTGAATCGTAAGGGAGTTTTAGCTGTTATTTTTCTGGGAACAGAACCTGTTTAGAGATGAAGAGTGAATTGTGGGCTTCTTAATAAGCCTATTACAGAGCCATCAACATTCCTGCTTTCCTGCTAGCTATTCCCTGCACATTTTCATCAGCAATGGTGATTTCTTTTACACGAAAACTGAGTACTCTTTCTTGTCTAAATAATGTCAGATGTTCCTATTAGTTGCACTTCAACCATCAGCTTACCAAGGTATTTCATACTCAAACTAATTACCATAATTTTTCTTTAGCTTTTTTACATAAGCAATAAATCTATGAGGATGGTGCCACCTAATGTAACTAGAGAACATGGCATCTTTTT
>VYXD01008298.1:67243-142510 GCA_013397195.1 Hylia prasina | reverse complement strand
AGGAGAGGAGAGGAGAGGAGAGGAGAGGAGAGGAGAGGAGAGGATGGTTCTAGCTGGAAGTGATGTACAAACCAACAAATCCAACTGCCTGACTACTTCAGGACTGACCAAAATCTGCAGTATATTATCAAGGCCATTGCCCAAATGCCTCTTAAGCACTGACAGTCTAGGGACATGGACCATCTCTCAAGGAAACCTGTTCAGTGCTTGATTCTGCCTTGGCAAGGANAAAAAATTTAAAAAATAAAATTTTTTTTTTTTTTTTTTTTTTTTTTTTTTTTTTTTTTTTTTTTTTTTTTTTTTTGATGCTGTTAAATAACCAGCAGGGATTGAAAGATTAAGAATGTAGTACTCCATTATCCTTTCTGTTTCCTCTCACACTAGCTTGCTTTCAAGGCTTCCTTGAAAACATGATAAAAATATATATTTTAAATGAAAGCAGAGATTCTTAATCTTACCCCACTGCATCTATTCTATGACAAGAGAATTCAANATGCCTCTTAAGCACTGACAGTCTAGGGACATGGACCATCTCTCAAGGAAGCCTGTTCAGTGCTTGATTCTGCCTTGGCAAAGAAATGCTTCCTACTTTTCAGTTTGAACCTTGCCTGATACAGCTTTGAATCACTAAGCATTTGAACATAATTATTAAGGGCATCAGTAAAGGGGCCAGAATTACATATCTAAATCCATTCAGACTCCAGCTGATTTCAAACCATATCTATTGTACCCTAGATAGCCATACTTCATTGAATGAAAGAAGAGCATGAAGAATGCTCTATGTGTAATCATAAATAATCTACTAAGAAAATAAATAATAGGAATACAAGGAAAGAATGTTCTGTGTATGCAGACAACACAAAGGAAAATTTACTTTCAGAGTGGACAGATTTACTGAGGAAATAAAAACAGAGAATACTGGAGCTATGGTGCAACAGCACAAATACATTAAAAAATCTGAGTAATTAGGCTAATAAAGCTTGTGTCAAGTTTTAATCATCAGAAATACTTAAGTTTAAAGTAAGCATAACACCCAGTGCAGAATTCCGCTTTAGCTATAGAGTGCTAAAAGTTATTGCAAGGACAACCTTAAAGATAATGTCCTCTAGACTTGTTTTAAGATTCCAGATGTTACCTGAGAAAGACCCTAAAGTTAGTGCATATAGAGTTTTTTACAAGCCAGTATATTATGTGGGCAAATATGCATTTTTTTTTTATTTCTTTGATGTTGCCAATTTATAAGTGCAAATTAAAGTAGCAGATACTATTAATTTATCATATTACATCATACATATAAAAATTACTTTATGGACATATAATTAGAAAATTTGGGATTGGGGAATGAATGGCATTGAGTACTGTTAGTATACTCACAGTGCATACTAGTGCACCATTTTCAGTCAGTACTTTCAGTGATTTTAATAATTGTGTACTAAGAAACTAGTAGTTTCTAAGAAACTTGTAGTTACTAAGAAACTAGGAACCACTAGTAGTTCCTCTGGAAAAGTACTTGACAAATCATCTACCATGCATGCTGTGCTTGCATGCTGCAGAGAGGTTGGTTCCATCTGATCCTGTTGTACTTGAGGGATGTTTCTCCTTTTACTTTTTCTTTCTAATGAGATTTTCAGCTGTGATGGCAAGTCAATGGCATACAAACAGGACTACAAGCCAGCTGGCACACTGTTACAAAGGGTTGAAATACATCAAAGAGAAAACATTTAGCAGAAATGTGTTTAAGAATATATGAAAGGTTTGGTTTTACTTTTTTTTCCTTAAGAGACAGTAAATACTCTTACTTACTTCAATTGGTTTTGGGACACCACCTAGAGACACTGGATATCCATGCCTAAGTCCATGCCTTGCCATGCAGCACCTCTTACTGTAGTGTTAATGCATTTTAATGGCAGCTGCTTTAAAGTGAGACAATTTGGTAGCTTTGTGAAGGCACATCTGAACTCCCTTCTTAAGTCTAAGTAAAAGGCCAAGTCTATTAAGTGACATTTTTCTCCTTTTTTTCCAGCAAGTAGGGGTAATCTTGGAAAAATTGAAGTGATTGAGGTGTGATGGACATATTGCTGTGTTTACCTGGAGGGCCTGTAAGACGTGAACAAAGGCCATAAGATGCCATGAATTTTCTTCAACCTTCTGCTAAAATGGGGTTGATAGGCATAGTGTCAAAAGGCTCTTGAGGACTGAGTGTATAGAGAAAAAAAATGATCTATGGAGGGTGGTGGCAAGTAACAAGAGGCAATAAGAGTCAAATGATGATTCACTGGTCACGGTCCATGCTGAGAACTAACAGTAACCATCTAACCTTCTTCCAGCATGGATTCACGGCCTCCCAAACTAGTGTGATTCCAGATTAAATCATGAAGACTTTACACAGAGTGCAAAGGTCTGTAGTTAGAGAACCTCAGACAATGACACTGCTGCATTAAGGTGTCAAGGTCTCTTACATCTGCCCGGAATTTGCATGGTATATTAAAGTGGAAAATCCCAGCTGCCACAGATGGTGTCAGGGTTTCTGTAATGCAGTTTCTGCTGTGCAGCTTCTTGTAGTTCACCTCAGGGAGCATGTCATAGTGAGACAGAATCACAGGGGTAGCTGTAAAACTGGAATAATGATACTAATGCTCATGTGATGTATTTTGCAGGATTAGAGTGTCAAGCACTACCTGGATTTACTGTAATTCATATTAATTGCTGGGCCAGGTGCAGCCACAAGGAAGGAGTGCCTGGTGCCCTGCTTTTCTGGAGCACCTCTCCAGACCTCGTCACAGGTCATGCTTCCACATGGGGTGATGAGCTCTGAGTAGGGCCATGCTGCAAGGCAGCCTCCCCATGTGCTACTGTGCTGGAAGAGGCATAGGAAAGAGGACACAATTCTCTAACTCCTGCATGGCTCTGTGGCTGCTTACCCAGTCCAGCAGCTGCACTGCCAGGGAGCATGACTGCCAGGGAAGTGAGTGTATATTGCTGCCATAAAGATAGAGGGGGAGAAGGAAGATGTATTGGATAAAACTCGGGGCACAAGAACTCTTGTTGTAGTCATGGTCTTATTTTGGTTCCAATTCAATGTGAGGACCATTTTTACCTACCTTTTGAGAATGCAGGAAGAGAAAACCATATGAGGAAAATTTGAAAGGGGACCTAGGAGAAACATAGCTACAGTAATTGAGATGGATCAGTGCAAATCTAAGCTCTAATAATCTGTTTTACTAGATGGCAATATGGAATTTATTAGATGAAATATTTTGTAAATCTTGATGCTGAATCAAGATTTTATCAGTTGTGAAAAAAAAACCAAAGAAAAAGACCCTGGGAGTAGAAGCTACAGTGTTGTTTAGTAATGATGGCAAGGCACAGGTAAAAGAGGAAATGTATGCTGTTGGTGAAGGAACACATTGGGTTAGATCTTGAAGGGATTTCAATGTTTGAATTTCTCATTTGGCTTTGTAATACCAGCCTTCAGGTATTATTACAGAATTTTATAATTTTATGATGGTGTGGGAGAGACTTGGTGAACACCTGCTTTTGTCAGACATATAATTGCCAGCGTTGGAACTGGAGAGCTCAAGAGTCTTTGTTATATAAAAAGTTCCTGTGGTAGATTTTGCAAAACACGTTGTAACCCGTGTGGTGTTGTGGTGTGGATGGTACCAGTCAGCTGGCACCAGTTTGGAAATCTCCACGTTATAAGAATGCTAAGTGGCTTTAAAAGGCTTTTTATTCTGAAGGCTTCTGAAACGGAAGAAAATATTTTTTAGCAACTGAATGTAACCTGCATTTGTTAGGAGAAAAAAGAAATTCCTGGTGGATTCTCCAATGCCTGATTCTTTGCTGCTTAAAATGATGTTAATCCAGAGTATATAGAATTTTTTTCCCTTGGAGAACCAAATTAAATGGGAGGAGAGTACAAGCAGTGATAATTTTACCTTTTTTTTTTTTTTTTTTTTTTTTTTTTTTTTTTTTTTTGANTTTTTTTTTTTTTTTTTAATACGCGATAAAAACCACCCTTTTGTAAGTAGCTGGAATCAGAAGTACATGATGACAGTGAAGTCTATCTGAAGGTTCCCATCAGCTCACCAGCAGATCATTCCCCTGAGCTGGCAGTTGTTTGCCACAGTAGCTGTCACCAGAGAAGCTGATTCTCTTTTTTTTAGCTGCTGAAGAGCTACTAATGGGATAATGAGTAGTTTGCACTTTCTCATTAGCACTTATTCATCACAGACAGTGCATACAAAGTATCTGTAGTTAGAGTATTAAGTAACCACTTTTGTGATGTTTGTTCTGTGTTATATTTCTGAAGTGTCTAGACTTTTATATTGGTATTTGATAAATTGAAAAGGTTGAAGCCCTGCATATTTAAATTAAATAATTATGCAGACTCCTAGTATCTCTTCTCAGTTGTAAAATAAATGGATTGTTTTGTCTAAGTCTTTGTTTCTCCTCCAGAAACCACCTTTTTTAGCTGTTCTTCTCAGGCTTCCTTTCTTGTGATATAGCTATGAAAATATAAGTCTGCACTGTACATGCCCTTGAGGAATTTGTTTTACTTATAATGATGTTAAAAACTGGTTTTTAGTCAGTATACCTGGCAAAAGAACACTTTTAGCACATTTATGCTAATGCCAAATTGAAACAATCTTAGCAACGAAGATGAACTTTGCTACACCTACCTGAAGGGTTTTAGGACTGGAAAAGATTCCTCTGTAATGAAGTAGAAAAGGAGGAGGGGATGAAAGATGGGAGAAGCATTTTAGGACAAGCTTAAGAGGCACATCTGCTTCAACCCATCTCAGGAAAGAAGGGATGGATGAGCATGGCATGGCTGTTTCTCACAGCTGTGTTCCTGATCAAGCAGTAAACATTACTCCATACTTTTTGCCCTTTCTTATTCTGGCCAGTGCTAAACTGCGTTTTCAGGAATTTGGAATTCACCACTTATAATATCTCTCATGCAGAATTCAATGATAAATGTAAAATAAACATGATGCTGTTAATTTTATCTTCCCTTTTCTCTATTGTTAGAATACTTGTTAGAATACCTCTTAGAATGCATTCCTCTGGTGGGGTCTTTTTATTTGTTTGGGGGGGGTTTGTTTGTTTTGGGGTTTTGGGGGGAGGTTGTTGTTTTTTTTTTTTTTTTGAAAGACTGTAGAGAAGTTTGTTTTAGAAAGAATACTCCCATATCCATTTGAACGCAGGTTTTTACAAAAGCTTAGTTACAGAAATTGCCTTTCTGAATGTATATATAAAAGAATTTTTTTTATAAACACCTGAATTTTTCTCATGAGATCTCAAGTAGATTTGTCTTGTCTTATTTCCCACAGGTGGGAAGATGATGAGTGTTACTGACCGAACCATGCTCTTTGCAGTAATCTCTGTGTTGTGGTAGACCTGATATGAGCTTCCACCTGTTTCTGGATCTGATTCTCAGATTCTCCAATCACCACAGTTTTTCTGAAACCAGCAGCATCTTGCAGGCAGACCTTGGCAGAGAACCTCCTTCCTCCCCTCTTTCACACTATCCCCAAGGCAAAACAAAACAACACTTTTTTGAGAGGTCCTAATAAACAGAGATGAAAATAGTTGATTCTTCCAGCATTAATGAAAAGATTGTTTCTTGCTTATGATGTTTGCAAGATTGGTGCCTCAACTACACTGTTTAAAGCAGAGGTTGCTCTTTCTTGTCTTTATGATCTGTTTAGCAGAAGAGAGTAGAACAGAATGTGACGTGTGCCAGAGATGTAATGAAGTTAGTTAAAAATATGTATAAATTAATCAGATGTACAATCATATAATGATTTGTTCTGGATAGCATCTGTGGTAGTTATCAGGCTTGATCTACCACTTAAATCAGAGCCAGCTCTGAACTTGTCTCAGTTTACTCAGGGCATTTTATAATCAAATTCTGAATACCTCCAAGGATGGATATCCCACAGCCTGTCTGGGCAGCCTGGGCCAGTCTTTGACCACTGTTGTTGTGAAGAATATTTTTCTTGCTCTGACAAATGAGATTTTTAATCTATAGTGTGTCCTTTTCAAATTAAGAACTGAGATTGTTTTTGTTTTCATTCAAAATGGTAAAAAACTGGAAGCTAGAAGAATTGTTGCTGTCTGGCCTCTGCCTCTCAGACAATTTGGTGTGAGTAGTCCTGCTCAGAAGTGTCCCTTTGATATAGCTCATCCTAATAGGCTCACAAGCAACTCTGCCATGGCAAACTGTAGGTCTATGACAGCTGTACATTGCCTAGAAAAGGAACTGTGCAATTGTGCTTACTGCTGTGTGATGGGAATCTGAGGCAAACATTTTTGAAAGAACTATTCTGAAAGCAAAATGCTGACTTCCATGCTGTCTTGTACGAGTCTGATCCTACTGAATGGTCTGGGTGTTGATTTTTTTAATGTCTGGGTGACAAAATGTCAAGACTTATAAGTAAACCCATTTCTTGAATACTAATGAACTTCCAGTTGTTGCCTGCTCTGATCTGTGACAAGTGGCGCAGTTCAGAATGGGGCAGTTACAGAAATTGCATAGATGGAGTCACAAATGCAGGATCTCTGGCCTACAGGAAAAGGAAGGATTTTCAGAATCCCAGTTTGGGACTTGGGCACTTTTATTTATATATTGGACTGGTGATGCTCAAGATTTTTGTGAATTATAGCTCCTAAGGCATATTTTGGCGTAATTTTAACAAACTTTTTTTTTAGCATTAAAGGAATGCCAGACCTTAGTTTTCACATAATTAAATGCCAATCTGAACATCGTGTTTACTTGATTTTATTGAGTGATGGGTTGTCAGGTGGAGTTTCTGTAAGCACAACAATGTGGACATCCTTTAACTTTATGTCATCCAAAGGAACTTGAATGAATGAAATGTCAGTTAAAAACAGTTCTTTGAATACATATTAAACCCCCCAAAAAGGACAAGCTTAACTATCTAATCTTTGAAATGTTTTTAGTTATCTAATCCAAAAAAGGACCCTTCTCCAATTCTAATACAACCAGATGCATCACTATTAATTTTCCACACGCAAGGCAGAATAACTGGCTGGTGCATGTTGTTCTTGCAGTGTTCTGTGTCTTTCAAATCCGTGTTCATGTGCCTCAAAAAACATACTGCTGTTGTAATGCTCAGTAGAGGTTTTACCTCTAAGGAGCCTAACAATAGCTTCTGTTCCAGAACAGAAATGGCTTGTTACAGGATAAAAGCCCTTTGTGGGGAGAAAAGTTGAGCAAACCAGTTTTATGCTCAGTTGTCTTTGTTTCCAGGCAGCAGCTAAAAATGTGTGTTTGTCAGTTTACTACCTCCTCGTTGTTCCAGAAAGCAGTGCTCTTGGGCATGACCCGTTGGGCTGCTCTTCATGGCTCATCATCTGCATGGCCTTCTGGGAAAAGAACTTTACAGCAATTCTGTTTGAACTAACCTTCATTGTGTCTGAGCCTATAAATATGGGATGTCTTTCTGCTAGATTTTTACTAGGCCATTTCTAATGGTGACCTGAACTAGAATGAAGTGGACATGAACAAAAAGGAAGATCTTACTCAGCAGGTAAGAGACTGATCATGAATGATTTCTGAGCAGATATACTGATATAAAATACTTCTTCCATCTACCTCAACATTTCAAAAGAGTGCATTGTTCCTTGTGAATTATGTCCAAGGCTCTTCATGTATGTATGTTGAGCATGGTCTGATTCTGAAGGAAATGGAGGTCAAAGAAAGGCTTCTAGTTGAAGCTGAAAGCACTCCATTTGCTTTAGGAAACAAGTCTAAGAGATTTTGACTTCCTTTTTGTTTCATTTATAGCTTTATCAAAAATAACAGAAATAGTTGTCTTAAATCTGATCCTATCAATATTATTTTGGAAACATATTGGCTTTGACTTCATTAATGTAAATGAAAGCACTACAATCTGTGGATTGGGATCTGACCTGGATTAGAAAGTGACACTCTTGAGTCAGGCTACTGACCCAAATGGAAATGCTTAGTTTCTATATAAGTACATTTTAAAACAGATTCTTGTCCTGAATTCATACATCTGTGATCCCAAACTACTGTGAAGGAAGAATCAGTGTATTCATTTTGAGACTTTGCCTTATTTAGGGAACTTTTTTTAACACAGTGCAGGTAGCATAGTCAAGGGAAAGTAATTGCAAATAATCTTGTTACAAGGACAACTCTGTTGCTTTGGAGCAGCAAGATAATCAGTGACCTTGAGAAGCTTGTCTGGTAATTGCGTATGTAGTGTGAAGGCTTTGAATGGGTGTAACAGACAAAGGTAGATGTCAGATGTGAAAATAAGTAGCACAATATTGTGAGCTAATCTCACTCCATTCATTTTCACATGAATGATATTAATAATCTTGAGAATATTTAAAAGTTTCAAAGGAGGAAGGACACTTTTTTTGTTCCTCATATTGCCACACATCTCGTTTGACCTATGGCAAGTTTGTGCTTCAAATTCTCCAACTGCAAAAATAATGAGATGTACCTAACATTTATGCCACTTTCACATCCTTCAGGATGAGGTTTTTGTAGCAGTAAATCACTCTCAAAGAGCAGCTTTATCAAACAAGGTCACTGAGGGAGAAATTAGTCACAGCAAGAACTTGACAAAGTATGTGATCCTCATGTTTCTTGCTTACAAACAACCAGTGTCTGTTTATTGTCTCACGCCTTGTTTTAACACTGCACCCAAGAGCCAAAACCCTTCTCTGTGCTTGGAGATACTCCCTGGAAATATCTATGTTGTCCTTGGTACAACTCCATGGCCAGATTCTGTCCTGGTTCAAATCTTTGTAGCTCCACTGACTCCAGTGAAGCTTCATTAATTCCCAGCAGTAGATAATTTGTTCTTGCATCCTCTGCTCCTTTGCTGCCTGGTTGCTGGGGAAGCAGCAGGGCAATGCTTTCTGCCTGCCAGGGAAGGGGGCAGGGAAAGCACTTGGACACAGAACTACTTGCTCAGTGGGTACTCTTGTGTGAGGTCTTAAGCAGCACCTCCTGCTGACTTGGCTTCAAGTATTTGAAATTCATTACTACACAAAAGATTAAATAAACTTGATCTACCAACCTGGGAGTGCTGTAAAAGGTAACCTGGTAACAGGCAGAGTGGAACATACAAAGTTCCTCAGCATTTAATATTTGAAAACTCTGAAAAACTAACTTTTGAATTAGAACCGGAAAAAAGTTCAAACAATGTGAATAATGTCCCATGTCAGCATGACCAACAACATTTCGGACAACATTTTTACATTTTTGTAGACTGGAAACATTTAATTTCAGTGTTTCAACAGTGTTTTATATGATAAAAAAATTTAAGAATCAAAGCTAAGTGAAGCAATTAACTTTTCATAAGTAAAAAAATTAATCCAACCGAACCCTATATATATTTTTGATTTTCATTTTAATTTCCCATGTTTTTCTACTTTTAGGTTTACCAGATTTTGACATTTAGATGTTCTTTGCAAAAATAATCTTTCATTCTTGAAAAATCTATGGCACCAACTCAAAAAGATCATCACAATTTGACCTCTTAATAATCAGTTAACAATATGAAAAAATATGAGAATGTGACTTAGCCCCTATTGTATTTTGTTGAATGCTTGCATCACTTTTTTAGGTAGTCAGTAGCAAAAACATTGAGTTATTTTGTTGATTAGGTATACTAAAGCTCCTGCTAGAGTTGCACCTTGCCTCTTTCACCTTTTCCTTTGATAGAAATCCTTCTGCAGCTATTCATCTGCAGTTGCTCTGGGCTCCTTTTAAACTAACTTTGTTTCTCTCTTTTTTTCCCCCTTTCAAATGCTTTACTGAGAGTTTATTTTTTCTCATTTGCATGTCTCTTTTTGTTAATATGTTTTTGAATAGTGTTTACAGTCTTGCCTGAAGTCATGACACAAACAAAAAGTAGGAGAAAAATGGAAGGTTCCCTCTGCAGCATCTGAATTTGCCACATGGAACACTACAGATATATTTTCAGTCATTTTAAGGCAAAAGCTCAAGAATTGCCCTGGATTTCCAACTGTTTCATACACCACAAACCTCAGTATTTGTTATCCCTCCCAAAGGCAACACTTTACATTTCCAGTGCTCTCAGCTTGGCAGGCTTACAGATGAACTGCCTTTTGGCAGTGCTGTATTTCATGACATAGTTAATGCTCCACTTCAGAGCTCTACAAAGCCCAAAGATGAACACAAACTGATTAAGAAAAATTGCTTTAAATTTATATTTTCTGTGTTACCACAAGATATAAAATGTCCCTCAGATGTAGAATCCTGGTTGCATGCCAGAAGTGGCACATACTTTGGTTAAGTAGAGGAAGCTATTTCATCTGCACAATGCTGAAATATTTGCCTTCTGTTACTGTCCTCTTTTCTCTCCTCTTCCTATCTCCATGGTGCCCTAACATGCTGCAGTTCAGCTTAAGTGTAGCCCTTATTTTTTGATATTTAGAGACATCCAGACTTTGTGTAGTCAGAGTGGCACAGCAGGCACATAGTGAAGATAAGTAAAGCTGTTATTTATGGGTTGAGATTATCCATAAACGGAAATGAAGTGGGATCCCACCAACTCTTCCTGCCTCTTGTAGGACTTGCACTGGTCCACCTCTACCTGAAGCCTTACCAACTGCAAACTCCAGTGCAGAGGGGATCGATGTATCAGCACAAATTGCAGCACTGGCACAGGTAGACCTAACAGAAATCAGAACTTGGGGAAGTACTGATAAATATCAATGAAAAATAACATTAGCTATAACTTTAGAAAGAAAAACCTAAATCTCAGATCTGTTGCATAATGTGGCCCACATTGTTTGTGTTTTGGAGCTGATTCTTCTGTCAGGAGTATCTGAATCACTGCCCAAACATTCACTTTCTAAGACAAAGAAGCAAATTTCAGAACTGCCAAGACCTCTGACTAAATGTACAAGCAAATATTTGAAAATCAGCAAACAAAAATTAATTGATTCTAAAATAAATATTGGGTAAAAGAACTTCAAACTAGCCTATTTCCTAGTACTTTTGATGCAGAGCAACAAAAAAATGTGGGAACATTCAGGAAGGAAATTAAAAGTAGTCAGAATTTTTGCTATATTAATGCCATGGCTGTTTTACTTTCCTTTCAGCACAGCACAACACATGGTTTAATTAGATTAAGTAATAATTTGTAGCTAGCTCACTTGCACTGTGTCTCTTTCAAGACACTATTTAACTTAATCATCTCTGTCTTCTGTAAAAAAAAAAAAATCCTTTAAAAAAATAAAAAGTTAAGCAGATAATTCATAGGTCTTATTCCTGGGTGGTCTCCTCCCTGTACCCATGTACTAAGCCTTTTCTGATGGTAGACACCACATAAACTACTAGACAAGTATCTCTAAGTCTGTTATATCTCATGTATATGACTGTCTTTAATATGAAGAGATGCTGTAGTGGTACCTTGAAACAAATATAAAAATGTTTATTTCACTGCAGAAAATACTGTGAATGAAATGAAATGAAATGAAAATGAAAATGAAAAATGAAATTTTCTAAATGAAAGTCCGTAAGGTCCGAGTTTATTTAGAAATTAAGAGTCATTTCCCTGCCACAAATCACAATGTGCCTTTTGCTGAGGACTTAAAGTAATGCACAGGTTGTTCTGTGTATAACTGTAAGAGTTTTGTTTATTTGAAAGTAAAAATGGTCACTGTTTTTGTTTAAGAGTAATGGGTTTCTTCTGGGTCTAAAATCAAACTGCAGTACCACAGCCTGGTTCTTCATGGAAAACAAACCGTTTGCAAACTACTGTAGGCACATCAGTCTGTTGCAAAAAAACATTTCCATTTACAAACTTGTAAGTTGTCAGTCCCTATCCTGCTCATGTCTATTCAGAAGGAATTTGTTTTGGTAAGGATTATAATGTGGGAATAGTACCTTGTGTTCATTAAATCCTTCAGAATGGCTAGTTATATGAATAAGCAGTTTTCTGACATTTTGTTTTTGACATATGAACAGTCCTTTGTCTGACTTCAGTACAGGCATTATGAAAAAGGATGAGCTCAACTTTCCTTCAGTTGTTTTGCTGAACATTTATCAAACATCTACAATATGGATAACAGGCAAAAATTTAGTCTAATTTTAAAATTTTCAGTAGCTATCAGCATACATTATAAAGCAGAAATGCATATGGTGTTATGATTATGTTACTTGTTTTGAGTTACTCAAAGGAAACAAAAGAATTTTGAAAACCCCATAAATTGTAAATCAAGATATTTTGATGATGGCAGCCCCTGCGACAAAAGATATTAAAGCAAATATTTGTCATAAATTAATGATAATATATGTTTTTTTACGACTATAGCTTTCATAGCTGGAACTCTACTCTTTCTCAAAAAAATAATGTTATATGTTTAGAATTTTAATATTATGAAGTTTTTATTTTAAGACTTGTGTTTTCCATTTGGCAGACCCTGGTTCCTCCACCCCTACTGTTTCTCCCCCCAGCTTCATCCTCTTTTTGTATTACTAAAGAAAGTATTAAAATTATAGTTCTGAATTATAGTCTGTTTTTTGTCCACTTTCCTTTTCAAAAAAGTTATTTTATTACATTTCTATTCCATAATGATACAGACCTGTAAGAATTAGGTCTGTTCTGCATGGGTGAATGTGTGGGGGTATCAGCAAACACCCGGAATTACTTTATGGGGCATTATAGGGTGTGTTATGGGAATAAACCAAAGCCCTTGGATGAAGAAATGGGTTCATTAAACACAGAGTGCTAAAAGTGGGGTAGGAAAGGGCTTCTGTTGTGAATGCCCCAGTGGCTGTGTTTGATTGCAGGTGGGCATCACGGGCATGTCTCTGGCAGGTTCATCCTCCCCACAGAGCTGCTGGCCAGCTGTCTGCCACGCCAGCAGCAGTGTCCCAGGGAGCTCCCAAGGAGCTGTACATGGAAATCCAGGGCAGGCGGGAGAGAGGGAGGAAATGTTCCTGTGAGCTCTTCATTAGGAGAGAAGCCGTTAGATAACCTCTTTTGACTACAAAATGATAGAAAATAGTATGGTGAGAAAATAGTGAAAAAAGGGAGGAATAATGCAGAGAAAGGGGAGTTGTTAATGAACTTAATGTAGACCATGTAGCTGCTTCACTCCATATACACATTGGATGCTGCTGCCTTTCCTTCTGCATGCTTTTGTCTGCCAACAGAAATCACTTTTGCCTTACCCAGACTGGCATTCACTTTGCTTTTGTGCAGATCCCTTCCTCTGGAAATTCAGAAATTGGAGAGAGTGCAGATTATTCCTTTGTGGAAAAGGTAAAGAATGGTCTCATTCAGAAGATATCCCTCGATTTCCCAGTGTTTTTACAGGTGCTAATCCCAGCCCAACCCAAGCAAAGGAGTGTTCATTTCTCTTAAATGCCTACTTGAATAGGTATTCATTAGTAATAAAACTGTTTGTGGGTGGCTATGCAGTGATTTTGGTTAAACTAAGTTAGGGAGTCTTTTTTAAGACATAGTGAGATGAAGAATTCAATCACAATCTTGATAATTAATCACTCACAGTATTGAAATCTGTGCTATTTTTTTGAATTTGAAAGTGTTTGGTTTTGGTTTCTTGTCCCTCTCCCTGTCACCATCAAATTAATCACACTTGAGGTAGGAACAGGATACTTAAGAGAGATGGTGATTCAGACACTTGATATATTTGGGGATAACGCAAGTACATTAATTTTTGTAGCTCCTTTTTGCACTTTTTCCATGGGTTTACATAGCTTTTAAAATCTGCTTCCACCACTACAATATAAACTATATCAATGTCATATATAAAGGTAAACATTGGGCTCTTTTCTGTTTAAACATCCAAAGATGAGCTTTTCCTTTTGAACACTGTTCTGAAACTTCAGTTATTTGCCCAAATTAGGTCCTGAAATTAATTTAAAAGCTGCTTATTTTCAGGTTTCAGTCCTCATGCTCATAAGAATTGCCAGTGTTCTGTGTTTCAGGGCAATAAATTTCCTTTATAAATACAAATACTTTTAATATGACCAGGACTATACTTAATTGTAAGTACTATAGTACATTTTTTTCAACTTTAAGGGACATATGTTTGGCAAATGATGTGACACAATGTACTATGTTTTATATTATAATCTATTAAATCTGCCTAAGAGCAGTATTATGAAGGTGTTTTCTCCAATTTTGTTCTAAAATATAAGAAAAATAATTCTGTGAGCTATTTTAAAGATGAAAATAAGTGTTCACAGAGACTTCCATCATCAAGAAGTAGTGGAATTACTGCAAGGTAAATGCAGCAGGTGGTAGTGCTCTGTTGCTATGTTCTGTATCATTCATGCGTGTTGTTTGGTTGTGTATTTTATTGCTGGTTGCAGAACACATCTGAAAGTGACAGTGATGAAGTTGATGGCAACAATATATGTGGTTTCAGAAAGAAAAAGGGAATCAAAGGTCCTACAAAGTATGTTCCTCCTTTAGAAAATGAGAAGATGGAGCTGTCCCACACCTCAAAAGTCCCAGATCCTTGTCCCTTTAAAGGAACCACTGGTTGCTCAGAGCTGCCATCAGAGCAGTCTCTCCAAAACCCCACTGCCTTTCCTCCAGTACAAATGGACAGAGGAGGTCCCGACACTTCCAATTCTGGCAGCAATGGTAAAGAAGACAGGTGTGGAGAAACACGAGAAACTCAGGAATATGCTGATACTGGGAAAAGAATATTAGGGAAAATGCTTGAGGAAACAGATACAGCAGCTCAGATGAAGGTGCCCACAAGTGTGCAGCCTGCGAGGGGTGCAGAGAAAGGTGGCTGCACAGAGGCAGTGCAGAGGGAGAAGGACAGTGAGCAGGCAAGGGGTAAGCCAGAAGAACGGGGTGGGATGGAAGAAAAAGCTGTCAAGTTTCATGTGACAAGGATGAGCTCCCTGGGAAGTGCTGCGTCCATGCCAGGGAGCTGTACTGCCGAGTCCTTCAAGGGGGCACCTAGCATTTCTAAACGAAGTCTACAAGAGTTGAAAAACCTGCTGAGTGAAGGTCATCTGCCTTCTCATGGGCCCAGTTTCTGTGGCAAGGCAGGTGGCACTTTTTCTCAGAAAAATTTGAAACCCTGGGAGAAAGCAGCTGACAAGCAGGGCCGCCCCTTTGAGACTTTCAGTCCCCATTTTGGAGAGGAAAAGCAAAAGTATCTCAGCTTCCATAAAGAGGGAATGGGACAGCAGAGCAAAACTGTCCTGGTCCTCAGCTCTGCCGGCTCTGATCAGCAGCAACCAGTGGGAAGCAATGTGGATCACCTTATTCTGGGACTACCAGCAGCTCCTACACCTGCAGAAAATTCATCTCCTGAGGTTCAGTTTGACTCCTCCACAGGCCTCGACGGTAAGGATACTTAAACATCACCTGCTCTCCTCTTAAAGAAAATGCTCCTGTTGTTTTGTGGTGTTTTGCTAAGCTGCAAACTTAAGTCAGAGCTAGTGCATAAGAGAGCTGACACCTGTGGTTTCTGTGTGATCAGGATGGATTGGATATTGTGCTCTACATCTATGCTGCTTTTTTTTAAAGCAAGGCATTTATAAAGCCTAACTGCCTGCCAAAAACTTTCACACACGAGCGGTCATGTCTTTTTCACTAAAACTGAAATACTTCCTCATTTAAACTGTCGCAGGCAGCATTTCCCAAAATTCTGCTACATACTGCAAAGCTCTGGTGGCATCTGCGCTTCTTAAAATTTCCTTTTTTAAAAAACATTTCCAGCCGTAGAAATTGCTCCCATGTAGGGATGATGTTTTCAATTATTTGTCTTGTGAGAGGACTGGAATGCAAAAACATCTCTTACAAATTATAGGGGAAGAAAAGCAAATGAGGCAGAGAGAACTTGCACTTAATTTCATGCTGTTCAATAAGTCCATTTTGGAAGTGTTTATAGAGACAATTAATTGCTACTGATAGGCTGTGATTTCTTTGCAAAAGCTTCTGGGCTAGCTGGATCAACAAACTGGAAACTATTATTAGCTGTGATAATGTAATGGGTTTGAGCAGTTTGTTGTTCTGTTTCCAGGAAGCACAAAACCACCAGTTTGTCAGTTGTATGAATATGAGGTTATTACATTTCCATGAGCATCAGTCTGAGATCACATTATCAGCTTTCCAGGACAGATATCTTTCCTTTTAACTTATCTGACTGATTGAAGATATATGAATCTCTTCATTGATAAAATACTTTATCATCAACTACATAACAAAATATAATAATAGCAATTAAATGTTTAAAATAATATTAATTTTTCCTGATTTTTTCAAGTCTCCTGACGGACGGATAGAAACCCTGCTTTAGATACTCTGAAAACAGACAATTTGAACATGTCAATTGCTGTTAGCTGCTGCAGGTTTTCTTGGTAGACATTTTGTGTTACCCAGTTTGAACAAGCCTGAAAAAGATATCCGTGAACAGTATCAGTGTTTACTCAAAGCACTGTATGAGAAATACAAAGCTTTGAAAAGATACCTCACACTTGAACCACTCTCTATTCATGTCTATTAGAATAAAAAGGTTAGAGGATTATTGCTCAGCCTATGCTTGATGCTGCTCCCTTTCCAGACTACATTGTTTTTCACACTGATAAAGGCTAGCAAAATTCATTATCAAAATTTTAACACTGCTGTGTTCTCACTGTCTGAAAAACCAGCAAACATATTTTAAAACATAGGACTAATTATTCTTAGTCACAGCACCACTTACAAGGCAGAGGGAACTGATGAGATTAATTGTAGATTCCACAGGGAGATTTCAACCCAGTTGTAACCACTCAACATGAAGTAGCTAATGCAAGGCTTATTATCTAACGAGTAAAGACAGGCATTTTGTCTTCAAAGAGGTATTAGAGGTGGATGAAAAACTGATCTCTGAAGGTGGGTGTATATTTCCACTCAGTGGGAAAGAAGTCCCCTGGTGATTAGTTTAGATCATTTGTCTAACTCTGAGATGCCTAAAGTTACCTGGGATTAATCCTGCCCTGTATGACTGGTGGTAGCAATGACTGCAAGAGACCTACAGATGAGAACTAACTATGAGGGGAGCTGGGAGAAAACTGCTTTGTCTCAGCAGAAAAGTATTCAATATCAAACTTTTTGAAATCTCATGAAGTTTGAATTCCATTTGGCTTTGACCAAACAAGTTGTAGGGCTCACTGTGCATTTCAACTAGTAAATGAAATGCACAGAAATAGTTTCTACTTAATAAGAACTGTATGTGCTGAAAAATTTAACTTTCATTGAATACATTCAGTAACTGAACTGAAGAAAAAGTTTTAGATAAAATTCTGCACTGTTTAATGAGCCTTTGCATAAACAGAATTTAATTGCTGCCCGTGGTAATTTACTGATTGATAAGATCAAGTCCTAAATATTTTCGTTTTCGTACTAAAATATTATATTATTCAGTTACCAAAGTGCCTGGAGTCTTGGATCTAAAGATATCTTGACAGTGAGTAGCTCTGAAATAAAATCTCCAATAATTTACAAGATTTCAAATATTTGAACTTGCTCAAATCAGACCACTTCATCCAAAATGTTTGGAAAAATTACAAGAGGTTCTATTTCAGATCCACCTAGTGTTGAGATATGACCAAAACAGGAATATACTTTATTGTTATAAAAGTACATGCTTAAGGGATAATCTCCAGAGATCAGCAGTAGCAAGGTTAAAACATGTAGCCGAGCACCAGTGATTCAGAGTACATTGGAGGATTTATATACCGTCATGTTAGTTACATGGCTAACGTCTCTCTAAAATGATAAATCCATATTTTTTTCAAAAATTCTGATTGAACAATGTGGAAATATTACTGCATGTGCATTTTGTCCGTTTCTTGTCAGATCTTTTACAAAAGAAGTGGTTGGGCATGGGGAAAAATATAGAAAAGAAGCAGACATGTCAGATATTTGAGTTAGTAAGAAAAACGTTACTTGAACAATGTCAGAGAAACTGGAACTGAAGATGAAGCTAAAACTCAATCTAAAGCGCTTTTCCATGGAAAAATAGAAACTAACACATGCAGCTAATTAGGTGAATATACTGACTAACCTGAATTTAGGAATTTTATTTGCCGAAGTCTCTATATCTGATAATGATGTGTATTTCTGCAAGTTAGTATGTGGTCATCAATTACCAGGTGCTTCTTAAGGTGTTCAGTGCCTGCATTCTTGGGAGACAAAGAGGGATGATTCCAAACAGTAAAGAATAAGAGTAACAGTAAAGAATATATGTAGTATTAAATAACCATTCATAGTATGTGCATGCACAAAGGATGAATTCATGCATGTGCTATGTGTATAGTGTATGTAACATATAAGGTAGGTGCATATTGACCTCTCTGAACTGAAATCTTACCACCTGCTGCTCTGCATGCTACTAAATTAGAATATTAATACTATAGCAGCCAGAGAGGAGGCCAAAGGAAATAATCTTATTCAAGCAATGTGAAGGACCCAAGGATCATAATACCCCCCAGTCTTGGTGTATTATCCTCTCTCACTCTGTGGGATGTGGGCTCCCAGAGCCAGGGACTACAGATGGCCTCAGCAGCCACACGCACTTCATGTGGGCAGAGGGACCAGCTGAGCCTGGTGACATCACACAGGCTGAGGAGGAATCACTCTTCTGGACCTTAGGAAACCACCCCCCGGTAGCTGTAGGTGAGCAAAGCACTGGAATAAGTCTGTCACCTGAGGCTTCAAATTTGCTTTGCTTGTCTTGGTCTGTATAAATAAAAAATGTTATAAAATGTTAAAAAATGTTTATAAATCTACTCAGTGCAAACTGCAGAGCTGGGCATCCAGAAAAAGCTCCAGAAGCAGGTCCTCTCAACAGGACTCATATTCTTGAGTATACATCAATTATATGGCCATGTAAATATGAACAACATGAGACCAGGAACTGTTTGAGAGAGAGGAACCGTTCTGAAGAAAGAAAATACGTTTCAGCTATGGCTGCAGGCACCAGTGGCTACCTAGTGACTGTTGAAATTTCAAGTGCACAGGAAAGTCTGAATGCTTCAAGAATCATATGCTGACCCCAAACACTAAGTTCCTTTGTTCACCTGGCTTATTAAATAAAAACATATCAAGAAGACACTAGCAGCCTGTATTTCATACTTTAAAGTGGATTTCATCAGTCCTAGAAGAAATCTTGTTTTCCATTACAATATTAACCTCATGTTCTTATCCTTGACTTGTTCAAAGCTCTTATTTTTAATAACGAGGCACTAACAAATGATGCTACCTAATGTTTAGGGACAGAATTATGAATCCTTCAGCAAAGATATAGCCTAGGCTTTTCTCTCCATCGACATACAAAAATTTGCTCACGCACTCTGAACCAAATTTCAACTCTCCATGTGGTTTCACTGTCCTCTGCTCTCACCTGGAGGAGACATGTCTGCCCCCACTGATTCTGCTCAGTAAATCTAGTCAGTCACAAGAAAACAGAAATGGACACTCCTTGGGAGCTGTAAGGTGACTATCAGGGGATATAAGTGGTCACTGCATAGTTGCTGCCTCTGCTGTAATTCCTGCAGCATAACAATGACTTACTTTGGGTCTTTTTCACTTGCTACACTTTTCTGCTTTGTATTCTACACAATCTGTGCCATTCTTATAGCTCTCCTAAGGTGAAGAATCAGAGACATACTGTTCATTGATGTTCTTTCCTCATGCCTTATCTGTGGTTCCATAACATTTTTCTCTCTTTTTCTACATTTTGAACTGAGTTGGAGCATAGCAGAGCCGAAGCTCAGCTCCTTTCTAAACTCTCTTGGTTGTCCTTATTTTCTGTTGGAAAAAAAAAAATAAACAAAAATCTGTGGTTTTCTCTCCTTTTCTTTCTGAACAAAGCTATATACAAGTCACCTTTCTTTTTTTTTTTTTTTTTTTTTTTTTTTTTTGGAAACCTAACAAACTAAAAACAAACCAAGGTAACAAAAAACTCTTTAGTCCTTTATCTTCCATACTAATAGCTGAAATCTTCCTCCTCTGTGATTCTGTGTGATTTCCCATTTTTCCTCTTAATCTATATAAAAGAAAAATGCTTAGACAGGACTTCCATCCAGTCTTTTTTGATCTATTTTTTCCTCTTTCAGCTCAGATTCAAATCATCTGTCTCTGGTATTTGTCGTAAGCTAGTCATCACATGACTTTTTGTGAGAAAGAGGTGTATTCGGACAGTAATTCTTCCCACCCACTGGAGATGCTTACTTTCTTTACAGTCATAGAGGCTAAAAAAATTGTTAGATTGGACCTAATATAAGGGAAAAATGCATTTTCTGCTTGTTACGTCTTCCAGCTGCCTCTCCTTCTACAACATATCCATGAGAAATTTAGTCCTTACCTTCAGTACTGTGCAAAATCTCTTCCTTAATTAACCTTGATTCCCAGTAAGTGTAGTGCTCTCTCTCATTCTGGAAGTGTTAAAGGCCAGGTTGCATGGAGATTTGAACAGCCTGGTCTAGTGGAAGGTGTCCTTGCTCATGGCATAGGCACTGGAACTAGATGATCTCTAAAAACTGTTCTATGATTCTCTTGATTTTTTAAAATTAGGACAAAATTTTTAGACCAGAAGGGGCTTCCCAGTTTGCAGCAGTATAAGCCTTGGTTCACTCAACTTTGCTCAGTGATTCCTTCCATAAATCCAAATTTTCTGTTTGTTTTTGAAGAAAGAAAGGCCAGTGTGGTTTCATCTTATTTAGGATTATCAATTAGGTAATTCCACTGGGTATTACACAACTTAAATTTCTTTCAGACACCTGCACATTTTGTTTTCTAATCCTTTTAAATTTTGTACTCAACTGTGATAATTTTCTCATTCACTACAGAGGAGCCATTTTTATAAAATATCCTGGAATGTAGAAAAATATAGGTAGTTTATCTTTCATTTATTGAAAGATAAAAATGTGCTTTGCATTTAACTCTTGAAGATGTATCTTCTCTGAGAAGCTGTGTCATGTTGTTGTCATACACTTTGGAAAAAATAATTCATGGCTGATTGAAGCTATATGTCAGTCTCTAAATTAGCTATAAAACTCAGGAAAAAGCTGAGCTTCTCCATGGTCATGCGACTAAGAAGTCTGCGTTGCAATTAAGTTAAAAAAAGAAAGCAGACCATCATGAGACAAAGAAATGTATGTAAAAAAATGAATTGAAAGTTTCACTGTCAAAGAGATCAGGGAAATATTTTTACTTTGGGGAGTTTCTAGTATGCTTACATATTTATTCCCCTGTTACGAGTCTTATAGGTGAGTTAAAATACAAAGTAGGAAACTACTTTTTATGTACTTTACTGCAGAAATCAAATCAGTAAACAGTTTTGGTGAAACTTTTTTTTAGGTGAGAAAGAAATGGAAATTGCATATTTTTCAACCAAAGATGCTGAATATTCAACTGAATGTTCACATTAATAGAGCATTCAAATGCAACTCATGTCTACTTACCATGTTAAAAAACCAGATGTGAGTAGAAAATTAGCAATAAGAATTACATCAACGGTAGGAAAAGCTGTCATATAATGTTTGAGAAATAAAGGTGGTTCTTGTTTGAAGGCAAAAGTGAGAACAGTAAATAACATGCTGTGCAAAACATGTAAACTGGCTGTTCTTAAATATACAAACCAGAGCATTGTAAGGAAGAGCAGACATTTTTAAACTGGTTCTGACAGGAATTTCCACAGGATTTAGAAGAGTGTAGTTGTGTGATTGCCCTGTGGGACTCACTGCTAGCAGATACCATCAACACAAGGTATCTGTTTTAGTACAGGGTGTCAAAATAGATCTTCAGAGCACCCTATGTTATATTTCTAATATAGTAACCTCTTCTAGAACTGAGAAACTGTTTAATTTAGTTGTGGTGTGGTTTAATAAGAGACTATGGGAAAGGGTGCCTTGAATAAGTTGAAAACAAGGGATTGATCTGGGACGTGCACTTTCTTCTGGTTTGGAACTTTTCTGTTGCTGAGAAGGGAAAGCTGATGCCAACTATTTGTTGTAGCTGCTCTCAGCAATCTCGGTGATTTCAATATTATTAATCTAAGAATTGCACCACTCTTCTGCTATAAATAATAATAGTAACAATATTTATATTTTTATTATTATTGGTGTTATTTTTAGTTTTGTGCAATTAATATATTTTAAATATGTGATGATAGTTTGTATTTGTAGATATTTTGTACTAATTACAGTAGAAACACAAGTATTACCAATTGTTTCTCTCTCAGTGGTTAATTAAATGAGAAATGCAGACAGAACCATAGACAAACAACTATTAGGTTTTTTTCTGTGTCCCGCCAAACTGATGTAGATATTTAATGGCCTCCTTAAAGAAAGATGGCCAGTCTGGATTTTTATTTGATTTTTAAAGTGAAAATCTGAACAAAAATCTGAGCATCTCATTGAACTTACATGTTTCTTTAAGGAGATTTTCTGAAAAGAAAAGAAAGATGCCCTTATTTCCAGACACCCAGAAACCTAGAGAAAAAGTTATACACGTAAACAGAATCCTCTCTTACAAGAATGTAAAACTTTTAGACTGTGATTTTAAATCAGCTAGGCCTGTCAAATATTTATTATCTGCTTTACGTCTAACAACTAATGCTCTGGATAACGACTAGATGAACTGAGTAAAGACAGTCCCTACTATACCTTTCCAAACTTTAATAATTATTGGCATAATGGATGTAGTTTGACAGTGGTTTATTTAGTGGCTACCAAGAATATATGTTTTGAGTCCTATGAAGTAGAAAAGTGAGCAGTTAGTAGTTATTCACTAATTATTTCTTAAGAAATAAATCCCCTCTCATATTTCCAAAAACAGCCAGAGGTGACATTTTTATCTATCTTGCAATTTACAGGAACATTATTTCAATAAGAAATAATCTGCAAATGATATAAAAGATATAAAGAATGTTAAAAAGTATGTGAAGGGTGCATGATGGTTTCTGTTGATTCTAAAAGATTTTGGAAAAAGGCTCTTGTAGGTGAATAAGTGTCTTTTGATCAACAAGGTGTCTACACTGCTATATAGATTAATTCTAGGCTAATACTAGACCAATATATACAATTTATTCTCATAATTTAAAAAGATATATCTTTGGTCATAAAAGCCAAACTGGGGAAGATAAATTCTTGCTTCTTTCATTATTAATTTTTGCTTTCTTAGTGTTCTTTAGAAATATTTTATGTTTATTAATTTTCTTTTAATGTTTGTTCACATAATGGAATTATGTATTTATTCAAATAACTTTAACTCGAAGACAACACACATATATAAACTATGGAAAATCACCTGCTATTGGCAGATGTTTAAATTAAGAATATTTGTAGCTGTATTTTTAAAATTAATTTATGCATCAATAATATGAATGCACAAAACATTTGTGTTTTTCTTAGATGCTGATTTATATAATCTATATATCTCAAGAATACTGTTTTAAAGAATTAATTGGATCAGAATTAAGGTTGCTTTTTTTCATGATTTATATATTTTTATCTGAAAAATATTTGTTCAGTAGATGAAAATTTAACACACATTTTAAGAAATACTTGCAAAATTTACATCAAAAGTTGACTGATGTCAAGAGTTGTCAGCCAAGCCTTACGTTGAACAATACAAAGACATAAAAATCTCAATGTGACAGGTGGTTGACAGGAAACATTTACCATCTTTGCCAAGGAAATTAAACGTGTATAAAATAAGGCATTGAGCACTGCTTTAAAGGTAAAAGCCTCATATTTCTGTTCATGGAGTTAAAAAAACTTCTCTTGATATAAACTTTAGGAAGATTTTCAGTATCTTTCAAAGTTCTGTTAATCTATTGGACAACCACAGTTTATACTTGTTAATAATATTTTGTTTGACATGAACATTCCTCTTCACTTCTAGCATTCAACAGAGACCCTGATGTAAACGGCCTTGGAAACCCAACTCTCCTTTACCTGTTCTCTCATATTGAATTTATTAAGCAGCAGATGGCCAGGGACAACGTGCAGTTTGTCAGATTTGAATCAATAGACCTCCATGGTGTGTCAAGATCAAAGAATGTTCCTTCTCGATTTTTTCAAGTAAGTGTTTTGGTTTCTAGTTTTACCTTTGTGTGTTTTCATGTCCCCATCCATAAATTATATTTTTTTCATATTGCAGGCAGCAACTCCAGCTTAGACCAATTATCTGGTCCCTCCTCTTGCTCATGTTCCTGAAGGATCTAGACTTCTTTAATCATTGCAATAATTTAGTCCCCTTTTCCTTCAAATAGTAATCTAATTAGATAAGGCTAATAATTTCTGTTCTTTGAAGTTCTAATAATCTCTTCCTTCAGAAATATCTTTTCAGATTCAACACAATATAAAAATTTTAGTTTACTGAACATCTCTAAATGGCAAAAAAAGAAAGGAGTAGACACTGAAAGAAATAAAATTACTTAAAATCATTTTAGTTAAGAGAAATTTCATAATTATCAATAAGATAGGAAAATATTGCTGAGTTGCACTATGATTTAACAGCCATATTTGCCATAGTAATGATTCAGGAAATGAAAATCAAATTAGGAAGCAGGATATATTAGGTAGCAGTGTTGAAGGAGGGAGAGGTACTGGTATGGGGTAGTCACCTTTGAGACATTTTCAGTGCCAAATGGAAAGCTTAGACATTTTGGAGCAGAGTTCACCAGAATGTGAAGTTTTGGTTATGGGTGTCACACATTGATACTGTTGACTGCCGCCTCCTTAAAAGAAGACAGATTTCATTCATTCGTTGATTCATTCATTCAGTCATATTAAGAGAAGCTACCATATGCAGTTTCCATCTGGATTTGCAAAATTAGCTGTTTTCAGCTGTGAGCTTGCCCCTTTCTGGGTTTTTTCTGTCTCCTCTGCTCACACAAGTGGCAATTTTTTCCCTTGGAAGAACAAAGGTAAGACCTAAACATAAGCCACTTGATAGAACCTGGTCTAATTGCAGCTTTACTCAGAAAAATGTTTGATCATAAAGTAAGTTGTAAAGGTGCTTGATTGATGGTAGATAATCCTTTGGGGTCTCACCTGCATTTAATTTTCCTCAGTTGAAGCTTTCTGTTCAAATGGAGAAGAAAGTATAATTATGAGATTTTTCTCACCTGGATGTGCTTCCCTGCATTTTACTCCAAACTTTTGAAGTCTAGAAAATGAGATTTTTCTGTTAAATACTGCATCCGAAAAACAGTATTTAAAGAGAAATAACAGCCTGAATTGAATAGATATGAGTCTTGTGTGGTCACTTGGGTCTATGTAAACAAAATGGTCAGAGGGTATGGAAGCTAAATAGACTGAATAGAGGTAAAAGTCTGACTTGCAAAGTGTACGCCTAACTGGTGATACCCATAATTATATAAACACCATGCAAGAAAAGCGTTGAACAATTTTTTTTTGTCCTTTATGGAAATTTAAAAAATGATCATTGATGTCATAGTTTTCATACCAATCTTTCAGAAAGTTGTTGTGCTTTATAAAGGCACAGTAACTGGCTCTTACCCTTCATGACAATGATCACTGCATTTTAGTGTTCTTTTACAAAAATATCATTGTTCTGCCTAGGAATCTGAATTTTACATCTTTTATATACATAAAAATACCATTGAACTCTTTTCTGGTTTGGTAATATGTCATTCTGCTCTGTGTTTAGGAGAAAGCAATTCATGGTATTGCCATGCCCAGAAGTTACCTTGAACTGACGCTGAATCCTAAAGATAATGAATTAGATTACATAAATGCAACCAATTTCAATTGTGACATAATCCTGAACCCTGATTTATCAACGTTTCGAATACTACCCTGGACTGAGCAGACTGCAAGAGTGATATGTGATTCCTTCACCGTGCTGGGCACCCCACTAATGACCTCCCCAAGGCACATTGCCAAGAAACAGCTGAGCCAGCTTCAGGACAATGGTTTTTCTTTGCACTCTGCATTCACTTATGAATTTTGTATTTATGGCATTACTGAGGTTGTAAATTCAAAGACAATATCCTTTCCTGCAGCCACAATACTAAATAACCATGACCAGACTTTCATTCAGGAGCTCATTGAAGGAATGTATTATGCTGGTGCCAACATTGAAAGCTTTTCTTCTTCCACTGGGCCTGGGCAAATGGAGATCACTTTTCATCCAGCATTTGGCCTAGATGCAGCTGACAGTGCCTTCACGTTTAGAACAGGCCTTAAAGAGGTGGCTAAGAAGTATAACTACGTGGCTAGCTTTTTCTCAGAGTCAGGATTCTACAATTCGGGGGCTCTGTCACACAGCCTGTGGGACCTGAATGGCCAGAAGAATTTGTTTTCTGCTGGTTATGGAGTTGAGGAGCTCTCAGAGCTTGGAAAAAATTGGTTGTCAGGTCTCTTGGCACACACGGCAGCTATTAGCTGCTTGATGGCTCCTACCACCAACTGCCGCAAGCCTTACTCTAAATACAGTAAAGAATCAAAAGAGACTGTAAATGCAAGATGGGCATACAATGATAACAGCTGTGCCTTTAATGTCAAATGTCATGGTGGAAAAGGCACTTGCATAGAGAATAAATTAAGTTCTGCTGCAGCAAACCCGTACCTGGTCCTGGCTGCAACTATTGCTGCAGGTCTAGATGGAGTAAAGAGAGGCCTCAGCTATGATGATATGCTTGAAGAAGAAAATCACACTGGTGATCTGAAACCTTCGTCAATCCCTCTCAAACTGGAAGATGCTCTGGTTGCACTTGAGGAAGATTCGTGCATTAAGGAAGCATTAGGCGAACCTTTTATCAGATACTTTGTTGCCATGAAACATTATGAGTTAGAAACTGAAGAAATGGATAGCGAAAGAAATAAATGCCTGGGATATTTTATTTAGAAGGAACACTTCTGTAGTGGTGCTGTGTAAATGCATACAGTGAATGGCTAAGATTCTTGAAATTAGTACCTATGTTTAAAAATGTTTTAATGCTGTGGGATTTTTACCCCCTCCCTTGTATATATGTGGTAACTACACTTAATTGTTCGTGGACATTCATGGCAGCACAAAGCGGAGATATTCATGAAATAAAATCAACAGGCTTTAAAAAAAAAACAGGTGTAGTTTTTGGGCAGACCTGCTGGTGAAAAGAAGAAAAGAGAAGGTGAAATAGAGAACAGTAGCCACCCAACTGTAACAGGACTGTATAACATGCAGAAAAATGGGAGTGGTAGGGACAGTGATGAGGGGTGGGGTTTAGAACTGGGGAAGGCGGGGAATTTCATGTTCAGCATGGTTATGGGATTTGTTCCAGCCTATTCAGTAACTGATGGGTTTCTAAACCAAAAGAATATGAGTTTGATTTAAAACGTAAGCTAGAACAATGAACATCTTAGAGAGAGGGGCAAAGGACTGAGGCTGTAGAACCTGAGAGGCAGGAAGCAGTGTTTTAATGGACATAAATAAAAAAAGACAGGATGGATTATATAACGATCTACACATCATAAACTCTGCTGCTGAATGGAGTTTTCAAGAATTATAGTTAATAAAAATACTAAAAGGAATCAAATGGTGACTTGAAGAGGGAATAATTCATAGAAAGGCAGCAGGGTCAGGCCACTGTGCAATAAAAAACGATCTGGTTTTATATCTGTTTTGGTGGTTAATAGCTTAATTCAGGTTTAAATGGCAAATGAGGGGGGGAAAAAAGTCAAAAAAGCCAGAGAATTTAGAGCTTAAACTGTACTTTATTGGGAAACTTGATTTTATCAAGCATGCAGAAGATGACTGAGAGGTGAGGAGCAGAAAGAGTAGGTTGAAACCAGAAAGAGAGAGTGAAGATGCAAATTAAGAGACTAAAAAATCATGGTTAAAAGAGAAGGACAAAAGACCCAGTCCTAAAGTTAGATGTGGCAGCTGGTGTTAACAAAAAAAAAATTTTAGGACTAGCAGGATATGGAGTTTAGGTTTGATCTTTGTTTTTGTTGCTGCTGTTGTCTTTTATCATTTATAACATTTGTTTCCTATACCAGCCCTGCATTAACAGTGATTTCTGGTGTTCTCTATCTTGTCACAATATTTTGATCTATGTGAAGGAATTTGTGAGTGAAAGAGTTTGGTCATCATTGGAGTAAAAACAAGATTCAGTCAATGCCTCTGTCAGCTTGCAGGATTGGGAAGGTGTGAACAGGAATATGCTACCTGCCTACTGTTGGATCTTCCATTCTCCCCCTACAAAATATTGTACTTGAAATGTAGCAGCACCTGGTATGCTAAAGCTTTTTGTGTGATTCCAAAGAAGTCATTTTTTACTCAGGTAGCAAGAGGAAATAAATAATCTAAAGAAAAATTATGATTTTCCTTGTCTTAGTCTGTGGTTGGTGGGTGGATTTGATTTTCTCTCTTATTCCCATGAGACATTTTTGAATGCCCAGTGTTGGGGCATATAGGGGACTAATTTTCTTTACTATAGGCTAATTTGCATTGGCCAGGTCTAGCCTTGCATTTAAGCAGAACTTCCCATTCTGCAAAAAGTTCTTCTCTTTTGCTGCCCAAGCACTTGCTCTGGAAATCTGTCTTCTCTCTTCTCTTTCTGATTACTTACCATTTTCACAAGCTCTCAGCAGAAGACACACATAGAAATTATTCCCTTGCTCAGAGAGCTTACTTACCATACTTAATATTTAGTCCCAGCAGTTCACACAGATTTATACCTATTTGTTGGTGTGGGTTTTTAAGACATATATTCATTTGTCTTTGGTTTATAATTATCTGCCATTGTATACATTCACTTTTAAAAAGATAAAACATAATGGTCTTCTATAACCGAATTTAATAAACATGAAGTTTATTATATGTACTACATATATTATCTATATCTTTTCTTATCACAACATTGACAAAATAACATTTTACTAAACGTCTTATTGTATATGTCCAACTACCTGACTAGATTGACAGAAAGCCATAATTTATAAACCAAAAAAACCTCAGGTGTCTATAATTGATGTTCTATAAGTTATGAACAGTTATAGCAAGATAAAGTAAACTAATAAAATAAATCTACACATATTTTCTAAGTAGTCCTCAATGACTCATACTCTGAAAAGACATTGACTGTATGATTAAATGGAAACATTTCATGTTTCTGGCAAATGAATGCTAAATTCACAGGTGGAGCCTGAAGCTAGAGGGTCCCAAATTTTGGTCAATATTGTTCAACACCTTTTCCTAAATATATTCTATATAATAAAAATGAAGTAACTCCAACTCTGTGGGAAAGCATAAAAACATTTATTTCAACATAAGCAGTTATGAATTTTAAAGTTGCATGTATCCCCAACAAAGCTTGCGTGCATATTCCTTAGAAAGACAAGAAAAAAGTTAATTCACTCTGCTCAGCTGAAATTAATTATTATTGACTGTTGTGTCATTAACATTTCATCTTCAAGTGTTGCCTGAAAATACTCTTCACTCTTCTACAGGTCTGAGGTCAATGTCTAGAGCATTATTAGTTAGATAATGTACGTATGTGCAGTGTTAAAAAAAGCAGGCATTTGTAATTTTGCATATGCTCCTGATGATCTTCCAGGGTGATAAAATCATAGAAACATAGAATGGTTTGAGTTAAAGGGAATCTTAATAGTCATCTAGTTCGAAACCCCTCACCATGGGCAGGGATACTTCCCACTAGAAGATGTGTTCTTGGAGCCCCATTCAGCCTGGACCTGAACACTTCCAAGGTGGGGCTTCCAGGAAAAATTATGTACTTGAATAAGAGTTAATGCAGGATACTACACTGAGACAAGGATGTGAAGAGCCTCAGTTTGTGCTTGTTTGGAGAGGAGTCTGGGTTGTGTTCATTTCATCAGCTCAGCAATTGCGTAGAAGAGGAAGATCAGGAAACATTAACAAGGTTATTGCTTGCAAGAACAAAAACCTGATGATTTTTCTCAATTAAATTATTCTCAGGATTTGATATTAAGATGACACACTTCAAACACATGCAGAGTTATTGGAGAAAATCCTGGGGACCAAAGTAAGTGAACACATCTAGGTAGGACCTATTTACTAGGAATAACTGAATTGTTGTGTGTAGCTTAGAAAGTGGAGACAGAGTATAGGTTTTACTAATGGTTTTCAGGCATGTAAAATATGTAGCTAAGGAGCAGAATATTAGCCTTTTTTATCCTTTTATCCTTTTTTTAATCCTTTATTATCTGGTTCCTTTCTGTCGCAGTTAGAACATAGCAGCATGTTTTCATCAAGGAAGATTTCGATTAGACACTCTGAAATACATCAGAGTGTTAAAGAAAATGAAACTGGAACCAGGTGAATGTCCATGGAACGTGACAGTGTTTTGATAAGGGACTCCAAAGTGCAATTTGTGATGTACTAAGACAGTAGATCCTGATGCATGGTACCTTCATAATGTTTACAGGTATAATAGGATGCCTCATTTTCATTGTTTGCTGGGTGTGTGTTCATTGAGCAGACTTCTAGACTATCTATTTTAGGAGAGAAAAGATTAGCCAAATCACATTATTTTTAACGGGAGAAATCTATCCATGATGAGTGTATGCAGAAGAAAACATAACAGAAGATACAGACTAGCAAAGCAGTCAGAAAAACTGGTGTACAGCTACAGTTAGACATATCATGTAATGGAACACTAGGGACACAGTGAAAATGTAGTGAAACACTATAATATACAGGTACATTTTATGTTGAACGTATGCAATGAGAAATAAAAAGGTACCTCATACCTCTGGTACACATCATGACTTGATCTCTTTTGTGATGTAGGATCAGAAAAAATACAAAAACTACACACCCCTCCATACACTAGAAATTCACTTCAAAGCCAGGCTTCAAGTTTCATGAGATATGAGAAAAGAATTGAATTTGTTAGCTAACTTGTCTCCAGCATGTCAAGGCGAGGAAGCCATGGATGTAAAGGAATACTCACATTTTATTCTTCCAGGCTCCAGCCAGGGGGCAGCAGTGCACTGTGCAGTGTTCCTCTGGGATCTCAAGCTGTCGGGCTGTGCTGAAAAACACCCATTAAACTACAACCATATATTTTATATATGTACTTTCAATATTAAAAAAAAAAATAATAGTGTGGCAGCTGAAAGCTAATGAATATCTTTTCCACTGTTTTAGCTAAGCTTAATTATCTGTTGAATTTGCATGGCCTTTTCAGTAAAGGACCATAGATACAAAATATTATTTTCATTCTTGATAACAGCATTTTAATCTAAGTCTAGTAAAAGGCTTGTATCTATATTCATGTGTGTGTATGTGTGTATCATCTTTAGGTGTGTCATCTTTAATAACATTGCAACAAAAGTACAAATCATTTAATGGCAGTATTCCATTTTTGTTATTTAATGTAAGCCATTACTGGAATTTCTTTCATGTTTCCATCTTAAATACTTTGGGAGGTCTGATTGCTTATAGGGACTTCCATTTTACCTATACTGTTGTCATTTTTTTTCCCATCTGCTGGAGGAAAATCATAAATGCATAGAGAATGAACACACCTTAAATATACCTATTCCAACCACCTTTCTATTTCTGAGCAGAAACATAACTTTACTCAGAATTTGATTTATTGAAATTTAGATACACATTCTAGATAACTAGATAGCACGTGGGATAACCATTTTTTCAGTGGTTCTGACTATATATATATCTATATGGCTTTGCTCTGCAAGTCTGCTACCATAACTCACATTTTTCAATAATGAATTTCTTCACAAAGTTGCAGTATTCAAGTCTTAGCAATACTTTTCCTCCAACACTTTCTTTGCAACACCCTCATGATTTTTTTTGGTTTAGTTTATTTGGTTCTTTTTAAATAAGGAGCTCAATCATATTCAAAATTCTTCAAATGCTTGAAATAAAAATTGATCCTGCAAGGTTGTTGCAGAGCATTAATTTAGCTGCTCTGAAACTCTGCTGTTTTAACACATTTGAATACACCATCTGTGGAAAGCATACCAATGCAGTCCCAGGGTATGGCAGTAAAGGAAGTAAAGAGGAGGGGAACTATTTGCAAGCAACTCCACTAAAGATGTGTTAGTCTCGAGCAACGGGAGAAAGATGTGAAGAGGACTGAGCAGGTGAGAGTGCTTTGTGCAAGCTCTAATTCATCACCTGAGAAAAAAAGACCAGCTCCTGGATGAAGAATGACTGGTTGAAGGTGAGAAATCACTTGGATGAGTTTGTGACTAGAGAGCAATTTTTTTTTGATTGAAGGTATACGATAACAATTGTTCAATTTAATCTGTAATTTCGGAGTGCTTTTTGATTTCTTTGCTGACACTAAGCTGTCATCATAACAACATCCTCAAATAGAGCCTTCCACCATCTCACACTGACTATGATGTTCCATCCTGGTAATGTTATGTCCTTAGGTTTTTGCTCTTTTTGTTGTTGTTGTTTCATTTTGGGTTTCTTGTTTTGATGTCACCACTTACAGAATTACAGTTTATTCTGACACTGTTTTGAGCCTCTTCTACTCACACTCTACATGGACTTACTGTAGAATATGAAATTGAATTCAAAGCTATTGGGCTCAAATTCATCCCAGAGAATTTTAAGCACTTTATTGCCACACCTCAATTAGGAGCTTAGCTCCCATGTACCTTTTGCTGCTTATTAAAACAGATAGAAATTGACAAAGGGAAAAAAAAATTACATTCTTTTCTATACTATATTGTTAAATTCCCAAAATTAGGGCTGAGGACATTACTGAAATTTGCTTTCTTATATATTGTTCAACAGTGTACTGGTCTGGTTGGGATGGAGTAGATTTCCTTCAAAGGAGCCCACATGGTGCTGAGTTTTGGATTTGTGAGTAAAACAGTGTTGGTAACACATCAGTGTTTAGCTGCTGCTGAGCAGGGTACACACAGCATCAAGGTTTTCTCTGTTTCTCACTCTGCATCACTAGCAAGTAGTGTGGGGTTGACAAGAAATTTTGAGGAGACAGAGCTGCAACAGCTGGCCCAAAATGACAAAAGTGATATCATGTACAATGTCACGTGTTCAGCAATAAATCCAGGAGGAGCCTTTTCAAAGCAGCCATGGCTTGGAGACTGGCTGCACACTGATCTGCTTGTGGGAGGTGGTGAAGGATTGATTGTCTTTATGTCACTTGGGGATTTTTTTCTCCTTGTTCCTTCACACATTAAATTGTCTTTACTCGCAAGGTCTTCTTGTGTTTGCTCTTCCATTTCTCTCCACCATCCTGATGGGAGGGTGGGTGAGGGACTGGCTTTGGGGTGCTCAGCTGCTGACTGCAACACGAACTGTTACTTGAACATTTGTGCCCCTAGCTTAACACAAACCCAGGTGGAAACACTGTATAAGCTAAAAATCTTGGAGTTTTTGGAAATGGGAGTAAGTGATGTGTAATGTTGGTGATACTAGAATTTTTGTGGAAAAGGTGAACAAGCCATGTTTTGTGACACCTTATTAGCATCTGGATTGGAAGCAAATGTGCTTTAATCCAGATTTTGTGTTCTGAAAGCTGTTTTTTGTATTTAAATATTTCATTGGCTGCAGACACTTTGCCACATGGTAGCATCAGTGGGTTGTTAAAGTTCAGCCTATCCTCCAGCAGGACTCGGTGAGCACGTCGTTAGAAGGTCACAGCAGAGTTGCACAGTGAAATCATCTGTGCCCCCTGTAAATCAGAGCATTTCACACTGGAGCCACAGCCACAGTGAATGATACAGGCAAGCAAGAAGAATCTCCCAACAAAGCTACACCATCAGGTTCCGTACAGCAAATTTATATTGTACAGCAAATCAATATAAATTTACAACAGAATTACATGCTAAACATCTCTGTAATATGTGCTAAATCATGGAGATTCACAATAAGGTTCACCTTTAAGCTCCCATGTAATATACAATAAATTACTAAGTTGTAGCCAGGCCTAGCAAGCCCCTTGCTTTATTTGGGCTATTATTATTGCTGCTGTAGTGATATGGGGGTATCTCTCATTGACAGGTAGAGTTAGGGAAAATGGTAAATTGGTTTGACTTTGAGGGTGTACATGGAACATGGCCACTATTACTGCTTCAAATTTGTGCTTCCTTTAGGATGCTCAGAAGTCTGCTTAGAAATGTGGGAGCTTTGCAGCACACAGTGACATGCTAACAAAGGAATTTTAAACATCAAAGGGCAGTGAGGTGGCCTCTTTAGCGCAGGTATTCTGCACATTGCTCCACCACTGCTGACCTGCTGACCTTGCTTGACAGTAAGGATGAACTAATCCCAGGGTTCTGTAGGTTGCCTTAACAGCATATGCATTTATTAAATAAATAGTTGAAAGTAACTTTCAGTTCTCCTTTGGAGATACTTTATCATTTTATGAAGTTTTCACTAGACACTGGAAAAACAACATTCATTGGAAAAACTCTGCAAAACATCACTTTAAAACTTACTTTAGTTTTGTTTTGATGAATAGCTTCAGATCAGTCACATTTTCTTGTGACTAATATCTTCTAATATTTTCACTGAAAATTTAAGGCAGTGCTCTTAAGGATATGCATACAGAACTATTTACACTCTGATTTTAGTGTGCTGAGGGTTGAAAGAGGGAAAGGGAACATTCATACAGATGTACAGGCATCAATAAAACCAGAAGAATGAGAAAGAAAAGCTGATGTTGAAAACAGAGATCATATGGCTGCTTCAGGCAAAAGGCTTCATCATCTATACATGGTTTTCTTCTGAAAGAATAAAAGGGATTAACATATTTCTAAAATCTAGAAACTATAGAGGCCATTTCTGGGAGCCCCTGTGTAGCCTTTGTCATGGCAAGAATTTTGGGTGCCAGTAACATCTCTGTGTTGTCATTTTGTTTGTTGTACCATTAAAGCCAAATGCTCAGTGCTGATTTCAGAGGGAGCTGTGTGGAATGACAAGGGAAATGCCAATGTCATCTGGTATCATTTTCATTAATTATTGAGATGCCACAGAGTATCACGGGGATTGCATTTGTGGATCTGGGTTACTTGCTCAGAGGAAAATACATGCTTGAAAAATCTGCATTACCCACCTTGCAGCTTTGATGAACAGAAATGGATGTTACTACCACCTGTTATCCTCATAGCAGGGGGACAGATATTTCCATTGATCCTGTCAAAACCAACCATGCAGATCATTATTCTTGTAGGAGTTGCACTCTCCATTTATGTACTGCATTATGCACCTTCACAAATGACAGCTTGCAAAACAAAATGTGTTTTGTCTTGTTGGAACCAGTTGATTAATCACACAGTAACTTCCTTGCATTTTACCTGCTATTTTTAACCAGAAATCTTGGAAAAAGACAGGGGTCAATCACTGTTTTTCTCTGATAGCAGAGGATGTGCCTCTCTGGGTGCACTGTGTGAGCTGGAAACCCATTGCTTCACAAAATCATGAACTTATGGAAATGACATTGAAAGAGGTATTGAAATACTGGCTTTGTCAAAGATGATTCCAAAGGCAAATTCTTCTAACATTTTCTGTCTTTCCACACATCCTCAGTGTGGCACTTCCTGAAGCTGATCAAAGACTGGACACAAAATTCATTTGCGTGAGCACCAGCATCTGTATGTTATGTCACAAAAGCTCTTCTGTGTACACAGAAACAGAAATAATGTTACATGGAGGGGAATACAAATAATACCTTGCACTGGGTCCTCCTAGGACTATCCAGGATTCATCAGCTCACCACAAGCCAACCTCCACAACCCCAGAGGAGCAGAGAACTCCACAACATGTGAGAACACAAATAAAGAACTCAGAGGAAGGGACTGTCCTCCTGGACCCCTCTCAGGACTGTTCCAGGAGTCTGTGTGAGGTGTATTTGTGTGTTCTTTGTGTGTCTGCTCAGCCTCTCTTGGGTCACTGGATCCAGCACAGTACAGTTTACCCACACATCATAAACATAATTTGTTTTAAAAATGGGGTTGAACAGATTCTTCTTACAGAGCCAAACACAGGATAAATGCCCACAAACTCAGAGCAAAATAAATGGAACAAAAGTCTGTATAGCTTCTGTCTGTCACATCACATCTTTTTTAAAGGGCAAGAAATATGTAGATAATCAATTTTAAATTTGTCCAGGAAACTCTAAACAGCAGACATCGAAGTTGACAGTCAAATATTTGCACCATCTTAATTTTGTCTAATCCAGTAGATGACTATCCCAGCAGTTCTGTACAAACTGCCACCATGTCAATCCAGTATATTTCAGAATATAGCACACACTTCCAGAAGCAACAAAACATTTCCCAAAAGATCCAGTGAAATTTGTTTCTTAAATGAGAGATCTAACAGAAGTAGAGTAGGGTAATTTGCTGCTTTTACTGACCAGATTTCAGTGTCTGAGGGAGCAGACTCTCATGTTTGATGGAATTCACACTTAGTTTTCAGCTTAGTTTTCTGATGGCTACAAGCATACTTCCAAGAGTCATGAACATGGAAAAGGCTTTTATTTAAAAGGTTCTTGGGTAATAAAAGAAAAATTAGTCTCAAGTTTAACTCTGGAGTGTTTCTTGTTGACTTGCAAAACCTGAAGTACTGCTGATACCTTTTTTTAGTGAGACCAAATTATTCAAGTGAGACTGTTTGGAACAGAACCATAAAAATATTTTTTCTAGCAGTGTTACAAGTGGAGATGGGAACATGAAGAAATGGATAATTAAGCAGAAGAGTACTAAGCCTAAAAAAAAATGAAATGCAATTTCCACCTACTAAGGCAGGAAAGAACATAAAGAATATTTTTATTCTCATTAATTTCCTTCTGTTTTGCTGAATCCTGGTCTTGGAAAGAAGAAAAATAAAAGCTATTTTCTTAGTCTTCTGTCTATGGATTGCTGTGTCTTAAACATGTTTTTTTTCCTTCCATGCAAGAATAGGATTTTTAATATTTATATATTCTCCAATACCAACCTAAGTCAGTGCTATTAATTACCAAAATTATAGGTTATTATTCTGTTACAGGATATGTAAATTTAAAAGGTTTTTAAATATCCTCTTTCCATAACTCTTGTGTGTCATTTCTGCTGTTAAGAGCTTTTCTGCCAACTAAGGGCATAAAAACTGACATTTTTTATCTTTGTTCAGGATTTTGCTGAGTTACCGCATAGCCATTCCTCTCTGCAGCATGCAGAGAGAGATATCTTTTAGTTCTGTCACAAATGTTGTTTTGTTTTAAGAAAATCACATTTCTTTCATGTGTCATAGTGTAGACACCATCTAGGTGTATTTAATTCTAAAGCCAGTTTGAACTGACACTATGATTAAGAAAAAAAGTAATATTCTTACAGAAAACAAATCACACCTCCAATGAGATGCACAGAATCTCATTTATATTAGTGCAAATAATCACAGCATTCTGGTCTTTGTTAACTTTTAACTTGTTTGAACTCTTGTCTGTTGCCCTGTAAGATTTTACATTTTTAAAAATAGAAGTGGAAAAATCCCATGAACTCTGCTTTTTAAAAGTCAGTACATCATTTTGATAAGTAAATAATAACAATGAAAGGAATTATTAGCTTTAAGAAGATTTATTCTAGTTCATATGGCATTTTAAATGTGATTCCTGACATAGTAGGCTACAGTCTCAACTCTGCATATCACACCTTATATTATGATAATGCAAGGGCAATATTTCTTTAAAGCCTTTTCTTTCAAAATCCTCTCTTGAATGCCTAATTTTGCGAAATACTACCCCAATGGCTAGGAGGACTCCTCAGTATGTGGAGTCTTGCCCCTTGTTTTACTTACCCTCATTTTATATCAGTTTAAATCCACCAACACGAGTAGACCTTCTCTGTACTTACACCATGGTGATGGCAGAATTTAACTCAACAGTTCAGCCCTTAATTTGATCCTTATGTGTGGTCTGCTTTGTTGTTTTCTTCTACACAGCAACCTGAAGATATACAATCAGAGTAGTCTACCCAAGTGATGGCTCTCAGGAAGGACATACTTTGGGATATGCACTCTTTTATGCTGTAGCACTCTTGAGAAGGAGCCCAGGGTCTTCAAAACCAGCTCTGAACAAATACCATCTATAGTCTAAGAAAGTGCTACTGACACACTGATGTTAGAGGTGTGATAAAGAGTGATTTTTGTGCTTGCTAGCAGAGTAGATTACATTTTTCCCATTAAGAGGTAAGTGACTATAAGTCATGATGCATTTATATGTTTGTTTTTACAAGAACTAACAGGACAAGAGTCTTTGTTTCCCAACCATCCAGAATGGGAAAAGAATATAGCATGCTTTGGATCCTTACTGGCAGTGGATGCCCAGGTTTCCATCCCTTGACACAAACTGAGGTGAAGCAGGACGACAGGAAGCTAGTGTGCATCATTGTAATGGAAATGGTTTAGAACTGAAGATGGGTCAGTTTGGATTAGATGTAAGGAAGGAGTTTTTTACAGTAAGGGTGGTGCAGCAACAGGTTGCCAAGAGAAGTTGTAGGTGTCCCATCCTCAGAAAAATTCAAAGTCACGTTGGACTTTGAGCAACTTGATGTAGTTGAAGTTGTCACTGTTCATTGAGGGGGGGTGGATTAGGTGACCTTTAAAGGTCCATTCCAGTCTATGATCAGTATTCAGCCCAGTAAAGGACAACACAGGGTGTAGCCTAGGTCCTGAAGATCTCTTTCAATTAGCAGTTTAGACATATCCTGAAGATCACATCTGTGCCTGAGGCACACTGACAGCTGTTCCTTCACTAGCATAACCATCTGTCTCAGAGAGAGGGTGGAATCAGGTATGCTAGTTTATCCACATATATTGCAACTCAGAAGTGTGTCAATACAATATATCAACTTCCACATGTGTACTGCACCTTAAAAAGAGAGCTTCTTTTCTTTTTTCTCCGTTTTCACTGCTGTTTCCTGTTCAATGCAAGGGCTTCAGTCCCTACCATGTGCTCATTCACTTAATTTAGCATATATTAGACAGGGACTGCTTTCCTGGTCTCCCTTTGGCAGGCTGTTCTTGCTGATTTGTTGTTAGTGCCCTCTTGGGATGGCCCAGGCTCCAATCATGAATTCTATCTTCCCCAGCTATGCTCTGACTAGGTGAAAGAGGAAGGGCTTATATCTTCAGCTATGCCCTAGATATATTGCCACTGTCTAAATTCTACATATTGCCTCACTGGCTGCAGCACTCCTGAGCATGTAAGTGATTTCCACTGTTTGCCTGGGCACTTTGTACTGCTCTGCATGACTCATTACTTGTGTTGTGGGACTGCCTGCAGCAGCAGTCTACAAATCAGGAATTACAACTGGAAGCAGAGTGATAGTAAGAGATATAAGGGAGTGTTGTAACAAATGCAGTTATTTTTTACTGTATTTGCAGTTGTGTGTCTGGAGGCAAGCAAGAAGAGAGGTTTGCAGTCACAAACAATTTGGGAATGAAGCCCATGGTCTCTAGTAATTACTGAATCCTAATAGGCAAGCTGCAATAGAGATAGCACTTGGAGGCTGGAATATATGGGTTACAATCTATGTAGCTATTTATACAATATAAAAAGGCAGAGGTGAAATTATATCCCTTCAGCAATATAAGGAATACTCATATAAAGGTCCAAGAAATAAACGTTGAAAATGCTTCATCTGAAGACCAGAAGCATTTCACCTCCCTGGGAGTTTTCTAGTGAGTATTTTCAAAACGTGCAAACAAAATGAGTCTGTATGGACACATCCTAGCTTGAGCCTCCATTTGGGAACCTGATACATTGCAAACTGTTACATGGCCATGTTCAGTACATCAGATAAATGCCTAATCAGTATCTATGCGTTGTGCACAGCTACTTCATGCTGTCAACAAAAAGACTCAGGATTTGTAGAGGCTTTTACCCTTCTTTTTTTTCCTAATCAAGAAGATGTAATCTGGTGGGTTCATTCCTCATTTTCAAAGGGTTCTCATGGTGTAGTTACAATTCAATTAAGTGGCAGTCTGTGTAGAATAAATTACTCTTATGTACCTATATTTAGACTTTTCAGTTTTTCTGCAAAACCTCACCAAGGGACAAAAAAGTCGTAAGAATTTTGAAAGTTTTCATCAAAGTACATTAAGGTGTCCAGTTGTACAATCCTTTCTCATGTTGTAGAGTTTTGACTGTGAAATCATTGAATTGTAAAATGGTGATAATATTCCTATTTTCATTCCAGCTTTTAATTTAGCTAATTGCTTATGTAATATCAACTGTGTAAATGGGTATATACTTTTTGATTTAGAAAACAAGCTAAATCAACAAGCTCTGAATGCATGTACAATATTAGATAAATATTAGTATTTATTAAAAATATCCCAATATCTTAGAATTTATATGATTTCAGTGGATCACTGTCTTGTACCAAAAAAAAAAACCCAAAAATGTTCCCAGCCCCAGCATTATAATATCTTAATTGTTGAACATTCTTTTCTGAGCATCCCCTCCTCCCAAGACAATGCTGTGCTCTCACCACAGCTCCTCTGACATTATTCTCTTTGGCTTCAGGCAAAACCAGTAATTAATTATAAGACTTGAGTGTTGTACAGCTAAGCACTAAAACAAGACTGTCTCTTCTCATCTCTGCCAGTTGCTTGCTCTCTGATCTTCAGCAATTATTCAGACTGATTGTAGGTAAAATTACATGTTATGAAAACTATGATGTGTACATCTACTGTTTCAAAATAGATTAACTCAATTAAAATCTGTGCTTCCATGGGACTCTCAAGATCTTTGGTCTAAACAAAGGTCTGCTAAAGCTAATTAAGGACATTAAGGTGAAATTTGCTTTACAGGAACCATTATCTCTACTAGAAGAGTTTTCACAGTGTCTATACTTTGAAAAATGATAGGAAAAAAATTTAAAAAGTATTGATTTACAGGTAGGTCCATGCTAGAATCTTTTTGTGTTATGACAATACTAGCTGCAGGTTGTCAGGGGAGGAGAAGGAGTATGTTTGTTAGAAGTACTTCTGTGTTTAAAATAATGACATATATTCTCAATAAATAAAACCTGTCTATTTTTATAAAGCTGTCCCAGTTCATCTAAAAAAAAATACTGTATCAATGAAAAAAGTCACAACACTTAACAAGACAGTTTTCTGTATTTCTTGTTGTAAATCTTAATGTTAACACAATTATACTGGGGAGAGAAATTTTCGCCAGTGCATTTTAGTTGGTTGGAGTGAAGGTGGATATGTACATGTTACATTGCCTTAAGGTGTGTTTAATTTAGGATTGTTTCTGCTTACAATACATATTTTTCTAATCTACCTAAGCCAATGATCTTTCATTTCATTTAACTTCTCCTTAGCTTTCCTGACATTGTCCTCATTTATTTAGATTTGTATGATTTTTATTGCAGTTATGCTTCTGAGACTTTTACAACACTGGTCCTTTCCTGAAATCACAATACATTGAGAAGTTGATGGCCTCTCAAAACAAACTTCTAGATTGAAAGAGTTTCTGTGCAAAAGTTAAGGGAAGTTAGTTAAAATTTTTCAACAGATCGATTCTCTGGCAGTGAAGAAAGTTTCAGCTGTAGAGGGATTTACTGATCAAAAGGAAAAGCCAAACATTGTTCAGAGTTAAACAAGAGTCCTTGGAAGAGAAAGACTTATTTCTCACTCCAGTAAGCAAGTTGGCAGCTACATTCAGCACAAGCATAAATTTCCTGTAGGCCTTAAAAACCAGCTCATACGGCAGAAATCTCATCAGTTCATTTGGGAGACCCTAAATACACATAAATCTGTGCAATGTGTGATGATAACTAAGAAACGTAATTGAGCTTTCACACCCTTCAGTCTGGCAAATATCTTGTTAAGAAATTAGTGAGTATACTTGCTCAGTGACATATAGAGGGGACTTCCCATGGAATCTCACTGAACTCCTCTTATTTTTGTGAGGGGACCTGACAATTAGTTTCAACCCCATCTCCAAATTTAATGAAAAAGGTGATTTTTTACCTTGCGGTTTTAGAGGATCCCCTTAAAATTTTTCTTCCTCACCTCGTGCCAGGCCTTTGGGCATCCACAGAGCCCACGGCAAGGGCTGTGCCACATTCCCAACTTGGCAACCCCCACGCAGATCTTCCTGCTTGCACAAGGTTTTTCAGGAAGGAGTAGGTGGAAGCCTGGGATAAGTTTGAAGAGGGAACACTGTTATTAGCTAATAGTTGTGTGAACATTTTCATCTCCTATTGTCTTTCATTTTGCCTTAGTACTTATACAAAAATTAAGACAATAATACTATAATTAATTGCCTTAAAGAAGTTAAAAAATATTATTTACTGTATTGGTGCTATAGTCATTATGATTTCTATGCAAGACTGTATAGAGGAGACAAGCAGTATCTTTGTTAACAAAGTATTCATAGCCATAAACTTATAATGCAAGAAAAAAGAGGGGGAAAAAAAGAGGAAAGTAACACTTTTTTGGTGAAAATCTAATTTGGTCCAAAACATAAAATTTCTTGTTTAACTGCAGAGGGGAACTTGTGTTACTTTAGCTTTTGTCCAATAATATCAGTTGCCTAATAAAATATTATTTCTCTGTATAACCCCACCTCAAGGTTTTTGTGCAAGAGGAATAAAACAGCAGTATTATAAAATAATACAGCCAGTTTTGCTATTGCATGTATCAATTTATAGACAGCATAGCTACAGTAAAAGTGAAAAGAGAAGGTGTTTGTATTGCATTCAAATGTACAGCAAAAGCACGAAGCAGCTTTTGCAGGCAAGCAGAATCTCCTTTCCATCCACTAGATAGAGCTAGGGGACTTTGAGTGTCGGTGCAAGGCTTGGCATGGCACGCCTGTGGCTTCTGCCAGGAGGCCTGGTGCTCCCTGCTCTGCTCTGAAAATGTAAACAAACGTTTTTACAGACCTGGGAAGGTTTCTCTGTGTGAAAGATCATTTCATATCATGTGTCGAATGACATGTTGGGGGCAGTGAAATAAAAAGTGGTCCTTTCCTTCTTTAATAATTTTAATTTTTTTTGTTTGTAGCATACAGCTTATATATGCTGCTTTTCTTCATACTAACAGGGGTATTGCAGCTTCAAATCTTACATCAGACATACTCTTCTGCCTTACCTGAAACAAGCAAATAGAAAAAGAGGTAATTTAGCTATTGAAGAATACACTTTTTGAAATTTAATGTCTCTCATTTTTAGACCTTATTGCCTCATCAGTAAGCATTTTGCAAAAATGTGAAACTAAACATTAGATTCTGCGATTTTGGGGGGTTTGGTGTTTCAGGTTTGTTCATATGTTGGTTTTTTGGTTGTGGTTTTTTTTGGGTTTTTGTTTTGGTTTGGTTTGGTTTTGGTTTTGTTTTTTTTGGGTTTTTTTGGTTTTTTTTGTCTTCTCAGTTTTCTTATCTTCCTTAGGGGAGAATAGTATAAGATTGAATTGGGATCAAATGAGTAAAGCCCCATAGATATGGAATCCAAAAAGTGTAGCTTCACTAATGATACAACCGGAGCTAGGGAAATAGATTTTCATTGATTTTTCTATACCACCTTAAGAAGTCGGGTTGTTTAAAAATACCATTTTCCATTACATTTTTATTGAATTAAATAGAATGGTTCAAACTGCTCTAATTTTGAAGCTGTCTCATATTCAAAAAGTGCTTTCCCAGAAGTTGCTACACTTGCAAAGGCAAACACTGTCACAATATGATTGCAATTAGGTAATCCATCTCTCTCAGAGAGGGCCCAGGCTGCAGGAGGCAGATTGGGGTGAGGCCCTGCCTGCAGTCAGCTGGCCTCCTCTTTGGCTCCAAATCAGAAAGCTTTCAACAAGGCCATGAGAGCAACTAGGGACAGACAGAACAAAAAGAAGACGTTTGATGGAAAATAATCAGTAAAATGTTTGAGGGAAATGGAATATTCCTGTTTAGCTATATTTATCGGGGTTTTTTCCCCTCCTTTGAGTTTATTGCTTGTTTTTTACAGAAAAGCTGCATTCAAATGCTTGAGTGGGGAAGGATGGAAAGGGTAGGCACGTAAAGGCAAGGGGGCTACACCCTTTATCTGTGGGTAAGAAGAGGGGGAAAAAAGGAATAGGTGAGAAACTTTCCCCTGAGAAGAAATACTGAGTGATTAAGGAATCCAAATTCCCTCTGTAGAGTCCCATCCTGTATTTGAAATTTTTTCTTCCTTGTCTTTTGACCAGGTTACTTTGGTTATCTTGCTTGCTCCAGGGATGCTGCTTCTGTAAACAAATTTGACAGGCTTTAAGGCAAGAGTTACAGCCCATGGAGTGCAAAATGTTGAGGATGACAAAAGCAGATTCTAAATTAGGATGGCTTTCCATCTCTTTCCAGTCTCTTCAGTGAAAAAGGGGCATTAGCACTTCATATTTCCCATGGAAGGTTCTGCACATTGTACACTATTTTTGTACACTATTTTTGGTGATCTTAAAAGAAAAACTATATTTGACTGCTATGCAGTAGAAGTGTGGTCTCTTGCCCATAAAAGGAGAGAGTTTAATGGTGTTGTTCCTTAAAAACACAGGTGTTTTCCAGGTGTTTTCAAGTACAGTCTCACTCCTTGCTTGTGGTTAATTTGGAGACAGAGCAAGATAATGACAAATAGCCACTAAAGTTTTTATTCTGAGGTCAGTGTTTCTCATACTGAATTTTTTTGCAAGAATTGCACTAATGAATGTGTCAGAAAAGTTGAATCTCAAAAATGTTTCTGTTCCTGGTAATAGCACATTGTGCCTTCAATCCAGGGGTTTATGTATCACTTTATCAGTGTCTTTATTCACTAAAGTACACCCACAACCCCAGCACAGGAATGGAACTAATGTTAGTATTATATAAATCTTTCCCCCCCCTATTCCTCCTGAGAGTTTGTTTGCCAGCATAAATTCCCTTTACAGCTTTTTTAGCAATATCCCTCTCTCAAAAAAGCCCATGTGTACAAACACACATACATTAACTTCTGACTCATCACAGAAATTGCTTGAACCAAAAAGCACAGTATTTAACTATAGGGCTAAATATTGAACCTTTAGGTTGACAGGTAGAACAGGGATGCAGGGTCTCTGCCTAAGGAAATTTACATCAGATTTTCTGCTAACACATATATTTCTCATGTGAGAGGAGCAACAGTTTCCCATGTTAATTTACTGACATAGTGTACCCCCCTAGGAGCCAATGTGTACTTATCTGCGTTTTGGTTCTTAGTACTTCATGAACATATTAACTGCAGACTGAACTGCTAATGCTATGATCAAAGACAGTCATTCCCTTCCTCAGTGGCTGAGGTGGAGATGCTCTTTGCAGTGAATGAGTTCAGTGTTTATTTGTGTAATTTTCATCCATCTTTTTCACAGACTTAGCCCAGAACCTGATGCTATCTATACTCAGTGAGACTGCTGAACATACAAACTCTTTCTTCTGGTCCCAATTTCTCCATGTCTAGCCTGACATAAAAGACTTTGCTCATTAGTTCTAAATAAGAAAAGTAGGTCCTATGTCCTGTCAGGCTTACCATTATATGGACACACTGGAAATTTGACTTTCTTCTATTTTCTTTCATAAACATTCCAATGTGCCTTCAGACATTTTTGCCTATTTTCCTAGTTTTATGATTTGGGGATCAGTATAATCACAGTTTACTAAATTGTGTGACTCAGAGGACATTCTTGTGTACCTGTGGAAGGAAGCAGCAATGGAAAGAGTATTAATTTGACACATAACATATTTTATTTGGCCAAGGTGTTTTCTCAAGCTGAGTAATATTTTTTCACCTTTATGTTTCTTCTCCTGTTTAGAACTACTTTCTTCTAGGTTTAAATTAATTTTGAATTCTCTTGTGAAAACTGACTGCATGGGAATCAGTAACTCCCAGAATTAAGACTGAGCTGTTCTGAGTAACTTCTTTTCTCCATTGAACAAATTCTGCTGGACATTAACTTCACTGAAATTGAGGCAAGTGGCTGAACTTTCTCAGTCTTGGTCCTTCCTGTGTGAATCCTTCCTGTATCAATAATTTCATTTTACATTAAATGTGTCTACCTCTAACATAATTGTCCTCGTTCCTAGTCCTTGATTTTCACGCATCTGACCTGTTCTGAACGTGCTGACTTTAGGTTCAGCATTAAGTGAATTGTACTTATTTTCTCTCAATTCACAATAAAGAGATCTCACAGGGTTTAGCTCAAATTCAGACATTCATCCTGTAGACAGCTTCATTTGGATAAATTAATCCTGCTAGTCTAATCTACCTGTATATTTTATGTGACAAGAATAAAGTTGTTACACTCAGTTGCTGAAACCAATATGTAAAAACTCTGTCAGTGCTACTTCAGCTCCAGCAAACTCTATTTAGCACTTGTTCATTACTGAATTATCCAATACACATGTAAAGTACCATAGCTTTCCTTAAGAAGCCAAATGTATTCAGACTGGAGACCTGATATTTGGATCAATAATGGCAATTCAAATAAAAAGTGTGTTTCTTTTTAGATTATACATGTCCTTTTCAATTATCCTCTACTAAGTGTTGCTGGAATAATGTCAGACAAAACATTAACAAGACAATAATGCTCAAAATCACCCTGTTTTGCAAATATTCAAATTTTCAGGTAGAAAAGGCACACCAAGGCACTTTTCTTCATTAGTCTTTGTCCAGAAACTTATTCTTCATATTTATAACAATTTGCAGCATCATAAAACTGATTAATCTTCATTAAAGAGCAGTTTGGTTTGCTTATGTTTATCTTTTCCGTGGTAGTTCATGAAAAATAAATATATCTCGGCTTTTTCAGAAAGTGAAGATGTTATTGTGTAGGAAAAAAGCAAAATAAGTTTTTGTCCTCCACCACATCTTTCGATTTTTCTTAGTATTTCACATGCTGATAAACACAAGTTTAAACATCTATATTTACTTTCCAATGTCCAGAACAGGAAGCAAACTGCCAAAGCATAATACGGATTTCAACCTTTTTTCTTCTTTAAAACAAAACCCAGCAAAGGTATCCAAGTAGCCCTGCTGTATGTGAGTTGCCATTAACACTTCCCTGCTTAAAGTCATGGTGCTCCAAACACCACTGTAGTATAGGTTTTGGATTCCCAGTTAAAGTTATTGGAGTTTGTTCTCAGTGTGTTTCAGCTCTATTTTTCCTTCTCTGCTTGGGTTAAAAATAGTCCATTTAGCCCTGTCAATCCAGAATGCCTGAGTATGTCTTAATGGATCACTATAAATATGCAGTGTTTCACCCATGAGGTGTGAGTGTAATGTTTCTCTCACACCTATGAAAGATGCATTACAACTTTTGAAGTTCTTAGTTTTTTTAAGTTGGCTGAAATGTGCACTTCATAGAGATAACGTGTTTTAGTTGTTCTGTCAAGATTCATTTCACTTTTTTAATTCAAATGAGGGAACTTTTACAACTTGGCATTCTGTTGTGCTTGGGTGAAGCAAGGATGAGGAAGGTAAATGATGCAGAGGGTAGGCTGAGGGCAATCTGTGCTATGAATTATGCTTTTCAAGTGGTGGAACATTATTGTCATAAAATGGACAGTAAATTAACTGTCCACATTTATTAAGACAAAGAGAAAGTGTTTTGGAAATGACATCTTCCAAAGATGCAGTGCTCTGCTCCCAAAAATGGGAGTACAAAGTAGCTCAGGACTGTGGAACTTGCTGAAAATCTTCCTGTGGCCAGTGCATAAGAGGAAAGTGCACACAACTTATTCTTTTAAAACGCCATGAAAGTATTTTTTTCTTTTCACATTCCCTGTGAGGCAACAATAACTGTTGCTATAAATTATTAACAAAAGCCTTAGAAGAACTCACTTTAGTGGCTGGCTTGAGTGCAAATAGAAGAGAGAGATGTAGGATTCAGGAAGATTAATTTCCCCTTTTTGTTCTGACAAGACTATTTCTCTCTCAATGTGTATATTTTATACTTCCTATTGCTGAGTAACTTTGGAATATCAGCTTCCAGATACACACTTAACTGAATAACAAGAGGAATTGCATAAAAATGTACCAGTATATAATGCTGCTTATAACTTATTAAAGTAAAATTTGATTTCAAAATAATTTCTGTTTTATTTAAAAAATCAGGTTAACATCTGTATTTTTGGTAGTTTATATTTTTTATTATATATTTTTCTTTTATTTGCTCCATTGGTAATTCTAGGGAGGAGTGGATTTTGTTGAATTTTGTACAGCTCAACATGAGCTATACAAAGAACTTGAAGCATTTTGCATGCATATGGTTGTGTATAGTATATAAGAATTTCCTTAGTTACCTTTTCATTTTTTGTAACCATTTCTCTGCAGGCCTTTCAAGCAGTTTAAATGTTTTGGAGAAGAAATTGATATGTTTGATTTAAATAATTGATTCTATGATTTATTAAATTGCAAAATAGATCCAATTATTTAGTATTATATATTACTATTTCTGTTGATACGGAAATACAATCAGTGAAAGCCTAATCAAAATGATAATCAATTTTGATTAAGCCATACCTCCTGCTGGCTTCAAGAAAAGGCATTTGCACAATTCTTTATTTTTTCTGATATAGATGTACACATTTGTATCTGCAAAAATTAAGAAAATATTTATTAGAAAATCTTCTGAAGATGCTTCTAAAACTCTCCTTTGAAAACCTTTATTAAATATCCTGGTAATATCCTGATGGATATTCAGTATGTATTATGAACATTACATATTTCATAAATTCCAGTTTAATTTTTCAAAAAAATCACTGAAGTTGAGATTCTGGAAGAACTAAAAAAAAAAAAAAATATGAAAGGTAGCTTGCTCAAGAATCAGAAATACAGAAGAGATACTTTTAACTACAGAACCTTTAGGGCAGAATAAGAATGTCAGCATGAGAGACTTTACTGTGATTTGAAAGTGGAAATGAAGTTTCTTTCTCAGGTGCTTAAAAATACTTGAGAACTCTGTGAAGATATTCTGTTGTTTGGTCTACTGTTAGTTATCTCTGAGAGCGGGGTTCAAACTCTCCATATAGAAGCACGGGGGATAAGAAATGTAACAAATTTCTTGAAAAGTTTGATCTCGATAAACACTTAAAGCAACTGTGTAGCACAGATGTCTGCAATGGCAAGGAACGAATGAGACACAGAAGAGCTCTTTCCACCCTGTGCTCCTTCAGAAGCAGAGACACGTGTCAGTGACACTAAAAAAATAAAAATGCAACATTTCAGCCTGTTGTAAACTTCCTTTCTTAACAAGGTCTGTCCTAATTTCAGCTGTTTTAGCATACTCATCAACAACTCTTTTCAAAAGCAACTGTTTTTACAACACAAATAACCCCTCTGTCTTCTCAGACCTGTTTTTATACTGTACATACTGTTCAGTTCTTATGCAGATCATGACAGAGGATAATACATTTACTCTACTTGTTCATATTATTTATCACAATATCACAGGAGCTGCGTGACATGGATGATAAAATAGTCTACATACTTCAGAGCAGAGCCAATTTAAAAAGCAGACTTGGTTCCAGTTGATCTGCTTGGCTGGGATTTCAGAGTGGACTTTTCTCAGCCTGCTCTCCACGGTGTGTTTCTGCTGTGCACTTCTGCCAGCATGACTCATGTTGGCTTTCCAGTCAGCCAACCCAGACAGTTCATTCTGTTCAAAACTAATGCAAAAATATTTCTTTCAATAGGGCCAGTAGGATGTAGCCACAAGGCTTGTACTGACACAAGGAAAGGACTGGGAACTTGTGGCCAAGAGTAAAGTGAGATTAAGTTGGCTTAAACTAGTTTGAACTTTCTGCAGAACAGCCAACTGGTATTAAAAGAACCAGGTTTTTAGGGATAGTACTTAATTTTTATTCTGACACTTTATTTTCACCTTTTTGTTGCTACAAAGGTGCTGAATTAGTTTGCAGCATTTTGGTATTGAGTTTGCCAGAGAGCCTGCAGACATGCCACAGATAATATTACCCATAGACCCAATGACAGTTTATTCAGCCTTCTATCAGTGGCAGCTATATCCAGATTCATCAGCAGTTTTCATGCCTATAAAGAATAAAAAATAAATTTGGCCTTGAAATTTAATTTTATACTTTTGCGGGTTTTTTTTCCTATTTTAATCAGAATAAAAATCTCAGATGGAGGGGGGAAGCAATGAATATCTCTCACGTGTATGAATACATCAGCAATTCTACAATTTTCACTCTGTAGGAGGTACTATGTAGAATCTAGATTTAAAAATCCAGTGAAATTTGTTACTTACCTAAGCCATTAGCCAGAAGTACAATTGCTTCCAGAAGCCCCTTTACAAGACAATTTTGTCCAGTTGTGCATTTTTCAATTGTTTGGTTTTACAAATCAAGGTATAATGAAACACCCAACTCTTTTCACATCTGAAATGTAAGCAGAATACCAAACCTTTTTATTTTGCTCTAATATTAACTAATTAATTATAGTGTTTTAGACTGTAAGGAAGAATGATGTTTATAACTGAGATTTTTCAACACACCAGGCAATGAATAAGTCTTTTATTTAGGGTTGAAGTGCCACAGAACAAAACTGGTAAGAAAAAAATATAATTACAGATACGTTTTTCATTATGAATGGCTTTCAAAACCAGACTATGTCCAAAACAAAAGCAAATATTCTTTTTAATTACTTAGTAGAAATGTTGAATGTTACTGCTTAAAAAGACCCTCAAGTTTGAATGTTTATTTTGCATTCATTAAAGACTAAATTTATGAAAGATGTTTTAAGAGACAAGGGCTAATTATTCAATGACTATTGAATATCCCCGCAATCTTTATTTAGTATCTGAGATGACAAAGGGATCTATTTGTTTCTGTGTTCTGGAAGCACTGGGAAACTTTGTTCACATTAAAGTTTGTTCTATTAGGGATGATGCAGGGCAGAAGTTTTCCATGTGAATTTTGACCCTTTTTAATATTTTCTAAAATTTAGTTATCTTTCTCAGCTTTTTGATTCTTCTGTCTGATAAATATTCAGAAATTCTTCATAAACATTTGATTTCTGAGTGAGAAACTTGGTTCAGATTTTTCTTCTCACTAATGTCTCTGTTGGGCTGACTCTGTTCCCTACTGCAGGAATCTGCTTTTCCTAGGAAAGCTGAAGGTTTTGCTGTAAATACCCTCTCTACAGCTGAACCTGTCTGCTCTACCTGGTGGTTACCATTGCATCTCCATGTAGCACTGGATAAACAAATTTGCCAGTTTGCAACCACACTCAGCAACAAAGTACTGACATTCAAAGCTAACAAGAGAAAGCCATTCTGGGCTTACAGAAGCCAGAATAGTCACAAACCTCTAAGCTCCTTTGTAAAACAACAGTGAATAGAAGGTGGAAATTGTGGTATTTCAATAAAATGAAAAAATAATAACTACTAAACATATGGAGTCTTGCTGTTTGCAAAACATGCTGTATAATTTTCTCAAATTGTTCTCCCTAGCAATGGAGTTATAATTTCTGTTTTCTAGAGCATAATATATTCCATATTCCACTATATTTAACCTTGCCACTGCTGGACCATTTCATTCAAGAACTTTTATTTATTTATGGACACAAGCATGGTCCTGTATCCTCCACTGTGGGTCTCAGGCCTCTGAATCAGTGTAGAGATAGATCATATGTGTCATGGGGAAAAACTACTCAGCTTATGTGGTTTAAATCAAATAAGGATTAAAGGTTTATTGGTTTATTAATGACAGAGTTAACTGGCAGTCAGTGAACTGGAAATCAATGAATTTTCAGGATCAATATTGGTGACACAACAGATAAACCACAATCACAGATGCTTGAAAAACATTAAAACACTCCATTTTCAAACTTCCTTCTGTAGGTAGTGCCCCCCATACTTCCATGCACTCTTGCACCCTCTGGCAGCACAGGCACCCTCCCTCCCCTCTGTGTGGTGCCAGGGACAGGTGTCCCCGGTGTCCTTGTGTGTCCTTGTGTGCCTGCTGAGCAGGGGTGTCCCCACTCCTCCTCACTGTGGGTCACTGCCAGGTGCAGGTGCTCCTGCACCCCACAGAGACCTGCAGAGCCCAGCCCAGAGATGGGGATGTCCTGGGAGGATGGCAGTGCCCTCAGGGTTTTTCTGCTCCAAGGCCTCTATCAATACCTTATAAAAGTTTCCATTTCTGTCACACTGCTTTTCAGACAGTTTCAATAATCTGTCTCTAATACTGTTCGATGTGACTAGTGGTTGCCCTGGAGTTTGTCCACAGCATTATGAGTTTGAGGGAAAGGCTCTCTCAGAGGGGTTTGGCTGTCCCTTCACACACTCTGCTGCACAGTCCCACCCTGTATTTGGTGAAGTTGTCCAGGTGTTGGTAGTAGGAGAGCAGGTTAATGACCTCCCTGACCTTACATCCTTTTTCATCTCACTTTCTCACCCTGTCCTGACGAGGAGGGGGAGTGTTTTAGTCACATGCATATCCAACAACCTACCCATGGTACATTTATTTATGACATGCATGGTTATTTATAACCTCTATGTTTCTTAGATTTTTTATTATTGTCATTATTTTTAAAAAAACCAAATATATCTTCAGTTCACTTTGTGGGGAAAAACACTGATGTCCACTTCCCTGGACAAGCTAATTGGCTCAGCATTTATAAACACTTGACAAGTTATATGACACCATATAAAGGTATTGTGCTTGATATTCATGCACACACACATAGAGAACATTTTTTTAAATAGGTGGTTTACAAAATCTTCCATTTAAGAGGTGAGGCCTGGATATTCTTCCCTTGAGTCTGCAACTTGATATATATTTAATTTTCTGTGGATTTCGACTTGCTTCTGCAGTATGTTTTATGAATGCTGATTCCAAGAAGCAATTAATAAACATGATCCTCCTATCAAAAAATATTAAGGTGCAAGGTAAACTAGAAAAAAGCATAGACTTGGTCTTGAAGGAACACTCAGCTGGTCTGAGAAACAGCAAGGAAATAAACTGATGACCTGTTGTGTGTTTTGGAGGCAGGTATAAAAGAAAAATGAAGAACAGAGGTTTTATGTCCTACATATCTAACTTTTCTACCAGTTGGACGTGAGACACTTTCTTTTCTCTGCATTTTAAATTACATTTCCCTATTATCCATTGCTACAACTCCCACATTTGAATGTGTTGGAAAGATGAAACACTTGACTACAAATTGGAACACATGCTGCATATGCTTGTGCAAAATGGAAATCAGGCAACTATGTATGTTTTTTCTTGTATAGTTTTCAAGTAAAAAACTTGTAAAAACTTTTGAAAGCATGCATACATTTGAAGAACTGGAGGAAAAAAAAATAGAAAGACAAAAGGCTATACGATTTCATTGAGAGTCCCCTAATTTTTAAATATATTGATGAATCATGCTGGAAGAGGGGTCTTTGTTATTAATTCAGTCTGAAATATCAGCTAAATTTAACTAATTGCTAAATTGCTAAATTTAAAAGTGTTTTGTGCAAGGTGTGTTAAAAATCATGCATATGATCCTTCTGATTGGTATTTTGACTCTAATTTACATTTTACATTTTAATAGACCATAATTAATACTCCTCAGAATTTTTGGAGGGCTGAGATGTGATTAGAAAATCTTTTGATTGACACAGTAAAATTGTCTGAGTTGGGAAAAAGATGCTACACTAAGGAAAAGCCGATTATTTATTAGTCATCTAAAGGAAAGGAAATTTTAGCATGATTTCCATGAGACATTTACTTCCAGTAGTTGCACCATATCTAAGTGGTTCCCCTGGATAAAGGGCTCATTCAAAAGTTATCCAGGGGCTGACAAAGTTTCTTCTAGTTATAGGAGCTTGTAAGTCTTCTCAAACTTAGACAGACTCATCCTTGCTCTTTAAGCTATGACCTTACCTACTTGCCAGTCTTTTCCGTATCCCCACTGAGTCCTGCTGTGTCCTTTAACATCTGGATCACTCATTCCAGAGATCTGAGAAAGTCTGGAGTGCCACTGTGAAAATAAAAAGCTCCTTTTTTCTTAGCTGATAGCAGAAGGGAGTGAAAAAGTCCTTGTAGTCTAGGGAAATAAATCAAAGTGCTTCACCTGGAAAAAAAGAGTTTTAATTCAGCTGCAGCATTTAGCACATTTTATAATTTATTTTCCTTAACTCCTTTATAAAACACATGTTCTATTTTAATTTAAAAAGGTAGATTGTCATTACTAGCTAGAACATTTGTCTTTGCAGGCTTCCTTTGAGTTCACTGAGAAAAAGCATTTGAGTACAAAATGCAATTTTGTTTCACACATCTGGCAGTGGTCTCATTTTCCAACTGACAGTAAAAGTCATATGGTCCCATTAGCACCAGTAAATAAAAAATGGCCCTATATTCCTGTAGAGACATAATCTGCTGCCATAGAAGGACCCCAATGCAAACAGCAAGTACTTTTCCAGCAACTGAAAATGTATTACAAGAAATAAAATGGCCATTATGTTCTAAGGCCATAAAAGCAGAGGTAACTTACCAAAGCCAAGCACCTAACTGCACTGTCTGTGCTGCTGTGACATTCTCAAAGCAAATCCAAGAGCAAATGTTGCATGGATCCCTTGGCATGTGAATGGACAAGTCCAGTAATCTCTGGTGCCATTTTGACTTTGCACAGAAAGCCAGCATGACTCCAATATTCCAATTCCAGAGAAATTTCCCACTGAAATCCTGTCTGATCAGACCTGCAGAGTGAGGTGAAAGAAGACCAATGAAGATAATGGTATTTGTCTGATTGTAACCCCTAAAACTCACTACATAGGCATCTGAAGAAACTCCATAAAAGAGTCTTTATAACAGATGAAGTTCTTACATATTAGACATAATATGATTAGACAGATTTTTCAGACATAATTTTTGTGTGGAATAATAATAATAAATGATTAACAAACCCTAAACAATTAGTAATAATAACCACAACAGTAACAATAACAAAAAATTAGAGCTACTCAGAAACATTCTGGAATCAGACAAAAAGTGTTCTTCCTTTTCATGCAGAGAGTGTAAGGTTTTTTTTAGAGAGCTTTGCAGGCTGCATTTTCTCTCTTCTCCCAGGAATGCCATGCTCACAGGAGGTATTAGGAGAACACTGATAAAGTCTCTGCTTTCTAGCATTACAAAAGCAGCTGGTGTCCCATGAAATGGAGCTGTAGAAGCTGCTGTGCCTGTGCTGGGATTTAAGAACCCTCTCTTCTTTTCTGTTCAGCCCCTTTCCTACTCTGCTTTTGCCTACCAGCATACTTAGTATCTGATAATAAAATAGGCTAAAAATATGTTGTGCAAAACCACTACTTGATAATATTTATTTTATCATAGAAATACCTTTATCCTAGTAACAGGTAAAGACCAAACCCAGTATTTAAGATTGGAAACATCCCAATTTGGAGTTGAAATACAGAAATGTATCTAAGTATCCTGATTATCAAACACAGGTAGGGAGTGGCCAAAAAGCCCTTTATTTTTGTCTCTGTTAACAAAAACTGATGAACATCTTTACCAAGTAACAGCCTTTACAGTTAGAAGTCTAAAGAAAAGATATATTAGGAAAAGGATATTAAAAATATTTTCTGTAGGAACAGGCATTATAAACAGATGTTTGCACTAAAATATGAAAGCATAAATTGCAGAAGAAGATAAACTGAAGAGCAAGATGGATTCCAGGATATGACTTAGTGCAGGTTGTATACAGCTGTGATGCCCATGAAAATCCAGCACACCTTCCAAGTCAGCCACCTGAAGAACTCTCAAATAAAGTACTTTTGCCTATGCAGCAATCATCAGCTGAGGCCTGGAATTACTTTCATCCTTTCCCTTCTTTTCTTTCTTTCTTTTCAGACAGTGGATAAAAGCAGATTGCACCCCGTACAGTACTGGAGTGAGCACGGCTGTAATAACTCCCTGCTTCTAGGTTAAAAATTTGTTCCTTATGGAAATATTTTCAATGGAATTATAATAGGTCCAAATATGTCCCAGGCTATTTGATCTGTCATAAAGAAAGGTTTTAAACTTTGAAAAAATATTACTTTGTGGGGTCTGCAGGTCAGTCAGGGCTACGCAGGATCAATTTATAGCAAGAGTCATGAGAGGTTTTTGATGATATTGATGTGAAGCAGAGTACACAGACAAAAGAGAAAATAACTTTCTTTTTCTTAGTGATAGCATTGGGCTTTGAAATTAAGCACAGCAGGTAGAGAGAGATCCCACACAGATTTCAAGAGAGGATGCATGTCCTGGTGCTAGCTCACACTTCAAATTGCCATGGAGTTGAAAAATCACTACATTTAACATTAACTTGAGCTTAACAAAGACAAAGCTACCAGGCAGCACAGCTATTAATGCCGAGCTGCTGTGCAGCATTTAATAAACCTAAAGCATACAAACATCAGTATCCAGCCCTCTGCATTTTTCATCTAGTTGTTGTCAGTACAAATGGACTTTGGTTTTGCTGATACACATCCACAGAGCAAGGCTCTCATTTAAACTAAACTTGAGGGCTCTGATTGAACTTATCTTTTTTTTTTTTTTTTTAAATTAACAGACTCTAATTTCTAACTTAAATTTTAAAGAAAATTGAGAAACAAGCCTAAATAAACCCCTCCAAAATTACAATGAGGTGTTAGACCTTCCATGCTTCTAGTGTTGTTTTAGCTGAAAACTGGTTTTGCACCTAGCAAAAGACTAACAGGAAGATAGCACATCATAATGCCTTTGGTTGTGTTTAATTTTCATTGGAAAAGCTACATTTTTCTGCATGCCCAAATCCTTTTTAAAGCAGTGTGAATTAAATTAAATTAAATTCTCTTTAGTTTTATATGAGAAAATTTTACTGAAGCGGGCAGTTCTCTAGCAAGACAGAACAGTTTATGGAGATGGACAAGGATCATGAAAAAGATCATGCACATAAATCATTGTCATTAGGGATTAAATAGGATGTGTAATGACCTGTGCAGGTATTAGAAGTGCAAGTTGATGCTGTGTGAGTCAAGTTGGTTGATCTTTGCAGACAAAAATATTCAAGTCTAGAAAAATATTAGTTGTCAATGAGAACTTAAGACACAGAAATTCTAATGTAAGTCTGAAAGGTAAACGTATAGGACTTAAAGTTTAAAAACACATTTTAAATATTTGTGAGAAGAAAACAAACATGCATGAACTGTTAAAAGGGCTCTTTCAAGTTTGGTTGTTCAGAAGTGAAAGGAGCAGAAGGATGGCAGGAGAAATTGGATTGGTGTTTATTTGTGATGGATTCTTATTCAAAGCATGCAAATATAAGGAAACAAAAGTAGTTATGCTAAGTGGGACATTCCATGTAAGAAAATGGAGATAACTGTTCTTTCCTGGTGGGGTATTAAAGGAGAAGGAGCTCAGAAGTTTCACTCTGCTGTTTTTACATAGTTCAAGACAAACACCTGGAAATGTCAAGTGGTGGTATTAGACCAAAAATAATTGAAAGAAAAACTGGAGATATAGTTAGGTCTCTGTCAAAATTGTAGCAACATGTTGGAGTTTCAGCTTACCTAGAGGACAGCAGATCAGTCAGCCTGAGGAGAAAAACCTTTCTGGTAAAGGTGTTCCCAAAACATTGTCACCATCTCCTTTAGTTCTTTCACTGCCTGAGGTTGTTCAAGAGTTCCCTATACAGGCCATTGGGAAAGGTGCCAGTTTTCTGAAAAATCCGATTTGTTCCTGAAGTAATTTAAACTGCTGACTGGCTGTCAACAATTGAACCTAATTTTTCATTTTCACTGCAAAACAGCATTTAAGTTATGTCAGCAAAGGTCATTTGCTGGAATTAAGTCAGTTAAATGCCTTAAATGTTTTTTAATCTTTATTCTTAATGTCATGTGCTGACATGATAATGCTATAAAATGTCAGTGTGGGTTTTGTTAAATATATTATAGAGAACAAAATCTGCCACAAATTCACACATGGTCTGGAACCAACTGTCCACTCTCTACATCAATCAGTCTATAGGAAATATGAATTTTGCAGGTGGCATGTGCTTTTAGATATGTTCATTGAACTATTTTGGAATTCAAAGGTGTTTGAAATCTGGGACCATTTCTTGTTCTGATTTTCTTTTTCTTGACTTTCTTTTCATAGGTCATTTTGGTAGTCGTATTTGTTTCTACAGAGAAATGAATTTTTTTTCTGTATACAAATATACCTTGGGAAACAAGTATTCAGCATCCTTGCTAGTCTAAGATGAAGGAGAATATTAGGATTGTGCTCTGAGAGGAAGAACTCTATTTCCATGTATCTGTACCATGCCTAATATTATGATGGTCTCATGTTGTGGGAAGATAACTAGGGGTAAAATTAAAAAAATGTGGGCAGTTATACTCACTTTTTAACAGAAGTTGTAACAGTGCAGTTGTTAGATGGTGTAATGCATTTGCTGCTTCCTAGGTGGAATGCAGCTGGCGTGCACAAAGTCTATTCCACCATGATTCCCCACAAGACACAGCCTGCAGTTTTAAGCACCTGCTGAGAGGGATGGGATAGAGGGTGGAGTGGATTCCTCATAGGCAATAAACCACAAAGTACCCATCAGCCCAGGGAAGACAGGAGACATCCTGCTGCTGAACCAGCAGCTGTGGTGAAATTGCTCCTCTCAGATGAACTTGGCTCGTTTTAATCTAATCTTAAATACTAGCACACAGCTCCATCCCAAAGTTATCCCCTTGCAAGGTACAACCACCCCTTCCTGAGCATGCATTCCATAGTTTCTTGACTATATCTTATGATCGAAGTGAGAGAGTTTTGCAACCATCAGTAACAAAAGTATGTAAGACCAGAGTCACTCAGGTTCCACCTATGTGTAAAGAAATAGTATAAAAGTAATCTAGGAATGAGGAGAAGTTAAGGAAAACTCCATCATAACTTCTGGGATTAGTTGATAGCTTGAACCTGACTTCTACCCTGCTTCAGCCATCTCCCAGCCTAATAGGGACACTTATTGAATAAGAATAAACTCTGTGCACCATAAATGATTACCTGATCTAACTCCTTGGTGATTAGAGCTTATCTGTGTTTTGTGTTAAATTCGCTTTTGCAATAAGTCACTATCAATGGCAATCACTGAACGTTAATCTGTCAGTTTTCTATTCTCAGTAACATGTGTTATTCCTTAAACAGATTAGCCTGAGTCCTTGGAAGGTTCTAGCAGTCACCAGGAGTGGATAAGATACTCATAAAAAGTGGGGCATCTGGGAGGGTTGTCACTCTAAGTTGACTCCAAAATGCTGCTGTTGCATAACTTCAAACAAGTTCATCGAACTGCCCTCTGAAGCAGCAGACTGTGAGTGGAGTCCCAGTAATGGGCTGGAAGTGTTTCATAACTGATGGAAGAACTCTGAAAACATATGCCACCAAGAACAAATGGATAATTTTATTCCTAGTATTTTCAAATTTCCTTTTTCTTAGTTTTTCCTACTATGAAGCCTGGAAACCTGTAACTAAAGAGAAAAATAGACTTCACATTTGTTCTTTTTTTTCCATTAAAAATTTCAAACAATGCAAAGTAAGTTTAAGTAATTTTCATATTTTTTGTAACTTATGTTCTATACTCTTCCAGTAGAAGTAATAAAAAAAGTGAGACAAAGTACAAAGCCAAGCATTTAAAATTACATGCTCCAAAGCAAATGAAGTGTGGAATGGTCTAAATTGATTTTTCTCTCGAGTAATTAAAAGGAGAAACATTTAAAATTAAATCAAGACTTTCCTCTACAGTACTTCTTTACTTCTCATTTTCTGATGAATTACATTATTTAGGATTTCACCTTTTTTACATTGAGCAGTGGTGTGCATAGTGCAGATACACACTAAGGTCACATTAGGTTAGACCATATGTATGATTTGAAAAAAACCCCTCAGCTCCTAATCCAAATAGACTTTAGCCTAAAGAGTAAAAAGCAGGAGAGCCATGAGGAAGTCCCTGTTCATATACCCTGTGTGACCTTGGGAAGGCCATTTTAACAAATAAGTTCCTTACTTGTTTAATATGGAGAAACTCCTTCCCTTTTTCACAGAGATGTACATACAAGATCAGCTTTGATTATTTTTTGAGACTGTAGTTATGACAGCTTAATAAGGATTTATTGTCTAAACAAGTAGGTCAGGACTGGCTCTGAACCAAGTACTGAACCCTGCCTCTTGAAGATTTCTATCCCTTTCCTACTTAAATTCCTGATAATTTTTGTCTTGAACATTATTATTAAAACTTCCTTTTTCCTATGAAATTAAAGTAGGTATTTTTCCAGGGGAAAAAAACAGTTATTGTTAACATGGTCAGGTGGAGAACCATATAAAAATAATGTAAATGAACACCAGATGCCTTTCACTTTAAGGCCAACTCCTTTTACCTTTTTCAATGGGAAGAGAGTTACAAGTATATTTGTCATGTCTTGCAGAGCTCTGCACACAATCATCCAGTTTCTCAAATAATATTCAAATTAACTTCAAGCCTAGCAATCACATTTTCCCCAGAAGTAAAGTAATGACATTTTTATCTTAATTTTGCTTTCCCATCTATGTGCTTCATGCTGTATCTTTCACATTAGACTTTGGGATGTGAGGAAATTATGTAAGTCTGGAGTTATCATTGAGGAAATGTACTTTGCTGCATTACACAGTTCAATTTAGATTAGGAGAATGAAAATACTGTTTGGCAGAAATGAAGAGAGAAAAGTAGTTTTAAGAGTTAACACACTAAATGAAAATTGTATGCAGTATGGACAAATAATTCTGAAACATCTGTAAAGATGTTTTAAATGCAATCAGCAGTTCCCACATCCTCTCTTTGCATATAGGGAATGTGTTATCAGATCTTTCATGTAAGTCCTGACTCGTTGCTGGACTCACAGAAAGTGGTGCTTTCAGAAGTGCCAAGATTTCAGCAGTCCCTGTTAGTTTCAGTGAGAACTTCTGAACCAATAATCTTCTGAAAAGCAGGTCAGTGAGACTTCACTTCTGCGTGTGGTCTGCTTGGAACCTCTGCTCTGTGGGATCTTGGTGCTAGGACACAATGTCTAAGACCTTTATTCAGCATACCTACAGATATATATCAGAACTGACCTCTGTAACCCTGCTTTGAAAATCTTGACCTGTGGATTTGTTCAGCTTCTAAAGGAATGAGATGAATAAGTCACACTGATTATTTTATATTCTGTCACATCTGACGTGCCCTCTGCAGTTATTATTTCATGACAGATAAATCTAGTGTCCTCCTTCTGTGTCAAAATATCAAGGAGGAACAATTTCCCCAATTTTCTTTTTTAACAGGGGGCTCTTTCCTTACCATATTCCTGATCGTTTGACTATTATATATGCGCAGAGTAAAAAAAAAAATCATTAGCTAAAAGGTATCATAACATTGCAACAACAGTAAGAACAGTAGCAGAACCAAAGTCAGAAGCCCGGCAAAGTGCCTTTGAAAGGTTACATTTATAGACCTCTTTACCTCAGATTTTTTTCCAATGTTTCTATTCTAATTGTAGTTTGATGAAACTTTTCCCTAACTTTATCATACACAGAGATCTAAAAAACTATGACAGTGTCTATTAAACAAGAACAAAAACAACTGAACTTGGCCCTTATACTGATGGCAGTGTTTGTCAAAACCAACAGACAAGACAGAAAACAATTCACTTAATAAAAGCAGCACAAGATAAGCAAACAGAAAGAATAACATCTGGTCATACTGACACCAAAAGAGACAAGAAAAATAATCTAATCAGCTGTCTGAAGAATCCTGTGAAGCAAAGAAATAAATATGAACATTGGCCAGACTAATTTAGGACAGACAGTTAAGAGTGGTGAATAAGAGCTCTTCCAGCACATACTCTTTTAGAGTTTCCAAGAAATATCACTTTGTCTCAACTGATGGCACCAAAATTGGTCCAAGATTTAATGTAACTAATTACCATTTCCACAATAACAGAAATCAGAATTGTCTTAATGAATTTTTAAAGGCAAACTTTTATATGATTTCATTATTTTTTTCCAAGATTCCCAGACTTGTAAAAGTGACTATTATATATCAAATACATTATGTATCAAAATTTGCAAGATTTTGCAATTGGAAAGTCATTTACCACTGCAGCCTAGGATGAAGATTCCTCTCAGTCAGTCCTTGTCATGTGGCAACTTCATCCAGAAACAAACAAAAATAACCAGGAAAACAGACAGCAAATGGCTGTGGGAGATTGTTTTGCTAGGAAGTGATTTGGAAAAGTACTGGTCTGGGAACATGTTCCATCCTAAACTGTCATATCACATTGAGTAAAGGAAGTCTAGGGAAATGTTGCATTCTAATGATCTATAAAACAGGGTGTAGAGTGAGGGAAGAAAAGTATACTGGTGATTTGTAATTATTCAGGGTAATGAGATCAGGGCAGGTTGTGAAGAATTGCAAAGGACTTTATGAAATATGATTACGTAGTCAAGTAAGAGGTGGAAATAAGTTTTATGCAAAATAATACATTAGTAGAAATGTGCTGTTAACATTTTGGATTGGCAATTGAGGTTCTGTCCAGTAGTTTCTGAAAAAAAGCCTGATCATTCATGCCATGGGAATAAATTCATTTATTTATTTATAACCATATCCCTCCATCCTGCTGATAGTGTGCCATTTTGATCCCCTCGTCCTAATGAAAGACACATTAAGAGATTCAGAGGAAGCTGATGGGAATGTTCAAAAGTAGGAACAGTTCCTGTATGAGGCAGGACTCACTTACTGAGTCTGCTGCAACCCAGACAGAGCTGGTGTAGAGGGGATATGAGATCAGTAGAATTATGGGAGACACAGAGAGGGTTAGACACTGTTCATTACCTCTGTAGGTAGAAGAGCCATGGCATTGTAAAGGGTATTGTTCCCATGGAAATTCTTTCCAGAGGATTTTGAGGATGTGGATTCACAGGGTATTTTAAAAGTTCTTGGAAGAGAGATCAGATAAGGAGAACCAAATGACAATCCAACATCAGTCTCGTGAACCCCTCTCAGCATAAAACAGGCAAAGGCTGAATGGGAGATACCAAAAATGTATGTTCTGTCTCTCCTTTCCCTAGACTCGTGTTCAATGCTACAGCTGAGGATAAGATAATGGTAGACATCCTTCTCATCCAGTACAGTCATTTGTAGGGGACCAGGATTTGGTGTTACGTTGTAGATCTCTTTGCTTAGACGCAAGCACTGTTTCTAATCAAACACCCACAAAATGGAAGGGATAGGTGAATGTGGTGAGGTTTTCCTTATTCTCTGAAACTAATAGTGTGTGTATTTAAATTTCACAGAAAAAAAAATTTGAAAAAATTCCATTCAAATTTAAAAAGAAATTAGTTATTTAAGGCATGGGTCAAGCACCTGAAGTGTAAAGCATTTTAAGTGGAAGTGAGTTTTCACATCTTTGAATGCCAAACTCCACAGATGTTTTCAAATGGCGCACAGAAAAAAATGTTTGGACCAGTAAACTAACACTCCAGACCAAATGACAATCTCATAAATGTTGTGCAAAGTATCTTCCTTGCCTGTTTAATTATAATTCAGCTCTATCTGTTTCTGATGAATAAATAAACAGATATATTTGTACATTGAGCATATAAAGATATTATTACTACTTATAGTACAAGCAAACAAAAAATGAGAGTCTACAGCTGCAAAATGTTTAATTCATTAAGTTCCTTGGTTTATTTTAAACAGGAGCTATGATCGCTTAAAGAATGTAAAATTACTTCTTGCAGTAAATTATTGAAAGTCCTAGATTCAACACCTGAGGTGTTGCATTATTTTTGGGGCATAAAAATATAAAGAAAAACATAAAGTCAGACACCTGAAGAATAGTCCTTTATTTTCTTGATGCCTGGAACATCTGCTTTCTCCCACAAACAGAATTATCTACCCTCTGTTTCCATAACACACCATTTAAAAAGAAGTCAGTAAACAAAACACTACTTGGAAACTTTAAACATAACTCTGCCATATGCTGTCCTATTACATCTCTTTTGTTGTTCTCAACTCAGTGAATTCACTGAGCAAGAGTTTATTGGCAAGCTACCAGATCACTAGCAATTTCATTTGTTTAGAGATATTTATAATTTCAATTATTTACGTGCACTACATTTCAACTGCCAGAGGTATTTAGACTTTTAAATGGGGCCCAGAAGGATCATCTTGATAACACTCAGATGATTAGCTGAACAAAGGCTCTTTTCCCCTTAATTGGTTGCAAGCACAGAGTAATAAAGTCCCTTTATGAGCTTGTCACTGAATTGGGTACAAATGATGTAGCAATATTACACAAATTAGCTGGAACTAAAATCCCCCAATACAGAAGTTTTCTTTTTCTTTCTCTTCTTAAGAATGTCTTACTTACTGACTCTACCTAAGCATAGAAGCAAAGACCATTAAAAAGCAAACCTCTTAGAAAGTTGTGAACACCACAGAGTGAATCTAGTAGGTGACAGCTCTGCATCTATGTTGTCTCCAGGTTGTAATTTCCATCTATTTAATTAATTGTTTTATATAAATTCACTGCACATCTCTGAGAATAAACTTTCTTTGGTGGTTTGGCAAATCAGATATGAGTGATTATTGTGCTCTAGATGACAAATCTGAGTGATGTGCAAGAAGAATATCTTGTGTGGTCCTGTCCATGGCCAGAGTAGCTGCCGATAGAATGAAATTTTTGGCCCCAAATTTATTTTTCTGTGAAAGGTGCAGATTCAGCAACAACTGACTGAAGCGCTTTCTAAGTGTTCCAGTTTCTTCAGCCTCTTTCATCTCTTCAAAATAATGAAAACCTAATTTAGTTTTAAAATAAATTTACATCTACAGAGAGATGGGATTATAGTTTTAGCAATACACTCTCAGACAAAAAAGCATGTAGAATCTTGCAGGTATAATCCCCCTCATGTGCAGATTTTATGATTGCAGTCTTCAAATTAGCTGCTCAGGTTAATGGCTGATACTGACATAAATGTCTTTCCTTCCTTATATTATAATAATTTCATTGTTTCCTCAAGACTCTTCCATCTTCTTTGTATCCATTTCTGATTTTATGCTTGGTTGGCAAGATCTTTCGAGTAAATAGGCCTTGAAAAAAAATACACATTGACTAACAGAAAGGGGCTGTGATTGCTGTAGTACAGAGAAAAGGCAATTAATAGAAAGAAGTGATTGAGGTGTTAATGTATTTTGGATAGAGTGTAGAGCTGCTGCTGCTGCTATTAGTATGGTAAAAAAGACATTCAAGGATCTGAAGGATCAGGTCAAGTTTTCTCTCTTTCTGAAGGGAGATCAGATGCTTTGTGGTAAAGTTCTCATGGAGGCACAGAAAAACACAATTCAGCCAGTCCAGAGATTATGGAAGCTCCAGGTATCCAGGAGTCGTCCCTGTCTGCCAGAGTGAGGGCGACAGAAACCTCTGCTGCAGCCCTGCAGGGGCACCCAGTCCCTCCCCAACTTTCCTATGGATGTCTTACCCCAGTGGCAAAGATTTAACTCTGAGGATAGCACTGAACACCAGTGACCCTCACAGCCTGGCTGCAAACCTGCTGTCTTTTTACTGGCAAGTACTAACAGTAGTGCATAAATTTAGTGTTAAGGTGTGGTGCATCTGCTGGAAAAATAGTCATTGTGGAGGCAGATTCACTTTTCCTATGAAAAGGAATTTGAGAAAAAAAGCAGATTTTCCTACTATATTATGAATTTCACCATCTGCCAGAAAACACTGGCTTAATAGAAAGAATGTAAAGAAAAAAATACCCTTTAAAATCAAGGAAATTATTTTATTTTCATTTTTCATCTCAGATTTGTTGCATAATGTTCTAAATATACTAAAGAATCCAAGGGGAAATGAAAAGATCAATCAGACAAAAGCAAGGCTTCATGGAAATTTAAAGTTCTTTTCAGTCATAATAATGTTACACTTATCTGATGTGATATGCTATAAGGTAGGAATAGTGTACCTAGTGATATTTGTGAGATTTACACAGCAAAGATGAGCACTGCAATATTCCAAATGTTCTCATGCAACGAGGACACATTTCCTTCTTTTTTTCAACATGCTCAATTCAAATGTTATTTCTCTCTTTTTATGCAATTTTCTTGCCAAGATTGATAGACTGTAGTATTTTCAAATTCAATATCAAAATCCTCTGTTGGATTTATTTCCCATTTACTCCTGTTCATTAAGGATATAGTTGATCTTGTTGAAAATTGAAAGAAATGCCATTTCAGCCAGAGCCTCATGAATAATGTTATGGGTTTACACAACGGTAACTCAGTTAGCTCTTTGAAAAGCAGGATTAATAATCATGAGAACCTGGAAGCTTTCTGTGAGTTAATTTGTTCTTTAGCACAGCGTAATACAGTAATATAAATGAATGGAAAGAAAGGAGAATCACAGAATCACAGAACATGCTGAGCTGGGAGGGATCCACAAGAATCCCTGATTCCAACTCTCAGCCCTGCACAAGAATCCTCAAGAATCACACCACGAGCCTGGGAGTGTTGTCCAAATGTTTCTTGAACTCCGTCAGGCTGGTGCTGTGACCACTTCCTTCCTTCTAGTGCCAAACTACCCTCTGGGTGAAAACTCTTTTTCTAACATCCAACCTAAACCTCCCCTGACACAACTTCAGACTACTCGCTGGTGTCCTGTCACTGGTTGCCACAAAGAGGAATAGCTGAAACACCTCAATAATGTCTTCAGAAACAAAGTTTTCTTTTATCTTCAGTCTGAAATCCAGCCAAAAGTTGTAAACAAAATTATAACATGATGATACAATGACGCAGTATTTCCTATTTAAAGCTAGGCAAAATATCAAGGTTCTTTAAAATAAATAGCAGTGCTGTTGTACTTTGGCAAGTGACAAATCTTGAGGCGCCTGTCAGAAATTAACCCTGGCCCATCATCATTTGCAACAAAATCATTTGCAGACTTCAGATGTTTCTTCACAAGTCCTTGCAGGGTGAGAAGAGCAGTGGGAGGTGGTCACAGACAAACTGCTCTTTGGTAGCACGTCACAGAATCACAGAACATGCTCAGTTGGAAGGGATCAGCAAGGATCCTTGAGTCCAACTCAGCCCTGCAGAGCGCCATCCCAAAGAATCACACTATCCACCCAAAAGCACTGTCCAAGTAATTCTTGAACTCTGTCAGGCTTGGTGCTGTGACCACTTCCCTGGGGAGCCTATTCCAGCGCCCAACCTCCCTCTGGGTGAAAAACCTTTTCGTGATATCCAGCCCAAACCTCCACAACTTTGGGCCATTCCCTCAGGTCCTCTCACTGGCCATCACAAAGATCCGTGCCTGCCCCTCCTCTTCCCATCGCAAGGAAGCTGTAACAGCAATGAGGCTTCTCCTCCAGGCTGAACAGACCAAGTGACCTCAGACACTCCTCATATGGCTTCCCCTCCAGACCCTTCACCTTCCTCATGGCCGTCCTTTGGACACTCTCTCATAGCTTAATGCCTGCCTTATCTTGTGGCAACCAAAACTGCACACAGGTGGCTCACACAAAACTGCTCAAGATGAGGCCACCCCAGTGCAGAGCAGAGCGGGACAATCCCTCCCTTGCCCAGCTGGCAATGCTGGGCTGATGCCCCCAGGACAGCGTTGGCCCTCCTGGCTGCCAGGGCACTGCTGACTCATGTTCAACTTGCCATTGACCCCCTTTCCAGGGCACTGCTTTCCAGCATCTCATTCCCCAGTCTGTCTGCACATCCAGGGTTGCCCCATCCCAGGTGCAGAATGCAGCATTTTCCCTTGTTGGATTTCATATGGCTGATGTTTGCCGAGTCCTCTAATTTGTCAGGGTCTCTTTGCAGGGCCTCCCTGTCCCTAAGGGAGGCAACAACTTCTCCCAGTTTTGTGTTGTCTGTGACCTCGCTTAGTATCTCTTCCAGTCCTGCATCCAGGTCGTTAATGGTGATGTTGAAGAGCACTGAGATGTTTTGAAATAGGATGTACTAAGAGGATGTACTATTTTATCTGTTGCATCTGTTTTAAATGAATATTAAAGGAAAAAAGATAAAGAAGTCTGCTAAGTTGTGCTTAGTGTGCTCTTGCATAAGATCAGGATGCAAACCCAACAGGAACTGTGAGGTCTTGGTTTCCTGTTCCTCACATGACCCTCATGTCTCAGAAAAGCTACAGGGGAAGGACATAGAGTAGATCCTCCATAGCTCACCTCTGGCACCTAAAGCCAGGAGATTATTCACAGTTGTGATATCCTAATTGGAAAGATTCTTTTATTACTGGCAATAATTGGAGTGAACTTAGACTCTTCCCTGAGGATCAGGGCCATGCTCTGTGAAGATGCAATGGAGACAAAACATCCTTGTTAATAACGAGGCCAAAGTAGAAGAGCAATATTAATGGATTAAAATACTCTTGAGCGGGCCTGAAGGTCCAGCTTCTGTTTCCTGAGACTCATTACATCACTGAGTACAGAGAAGTATTTTCTGAAAGAAACTCAAATTATCAAAATGGTGATTTTAAAATCTGGTGCCGATATTTCTGCAGGTTTTAGAGAGATTTCAGAGTTTCTACCCAAAGATAACTTCATTTTTGTTTCTGTTGATCAGAAAACAGAAAATTTATTAAAATGGTAATTTCATTTTAAAAATACTTTTGTCCAAAACCAGGCTCCTTTAAAATAGTAAAAGAACACATCATAAAATACTTGAACATCTGATATTACATATACAAAATATCATCTTTAAAGAAATGCATTCCACTCATATTTCTATTGACCAAGTCAAAATATGAGTGACTTAATATTAATTCAGGAAGTTAATTAAGAAGCTTGCAAGAACATTAATGCTGTCTTTGTCCTTGAGTCCACGACCCATTTGTCAATTTGACAGAGGAAATACAAACTCATGGTTTTTATGGTTATTATATTTGCTTATTCATCCTTCTACTAAAATGAAACAAATGCATTCTCAATTTGAAACACTCCAGTTTTAGAGAATTAATTAAAGTGGCAGAGGGTGATGCCCATAACTGTGATAATCAAAGTCACAATTTAAATTGAATCAATAAATCAACACATTCAAATGCTCAAAACATCAATTAATACAGCAGATAATCAAGTCAAATGACTCTGTGTTACCCTTTCATTGGAAAATTTGGAAGAGGATCTTCTTAACTCTCATTTTAACAGTGCAATTAGTTGACCTATTCAGAGAGGAATGCAGTGGTTTCATTTTATATTTTTATGCTTGCTTTGAGGACAGAACATGCAGCAATGTCTTGGTTCATCTTCACAATTCCTTATACATAGCTATCTTTTTCCCCTATTCCCAATATAATATAGATCCATCATGGATCTATATTATAGAATTTGAAGAGCATGTAATACCATTCAAATTAATAGCAGCTTTATCCTCTTGTGTTCCTTTAGGTTACCTGGTAGAGAAGGGCACAGTTTAAGACATTATAGCTGCTGCAGGAAAGACAGCAGAACTTCTAGAGAATATTCTTGCTTTCGCAAAACCACATTTTGTTGCTTTGTTTGAGATATTAATAAATTGCAGTCAAAAAGATAGCTCCATGTATTTAGAACAGGCAACATGGCTCAGCATATTCAGAATGAGCAATTTTGGGGTCCTAATTAATTATAATTAGGACCCCAAAAGTGTCCTTAAATCATTTTGGATTTTTAATGAACTGAAAGTTCTTCCAGCTGTAATCTACGTAGGTGTTTTTCCAGGAACACAAATACCAATTGCAATTGAGATGCATGCCTCAGAGTTTGATTATGATATTTTTTTCTTTAGCAAGACTTAATAAAATAATTAATTACTTTCTTAAAAACAAAAATCAAAAGAACCAAAATCTAACAATTGTATCCTTTTTCACTCTTTCTTCCATAAAATAGTTTTCCTATCCTAAATAAGTAATAGAAAAAACTTTCACTGTTTTATTAATTTTTAATCTAGAAAAAAATCCAGAAGCTGATATTACATTTTGTCACAGTAAGTTACATTCATAATTTAAAACTTAATTTTCCCTCCAAATCAGCTCTGAACTAGATCTTGCCCATCATAGAAGTTACGTGTGTTTTCTGACCCACTTACATACAAAAATATTTTAAATTACTTCATTTACTGAGGAATTAATCCTTATTTCCCATTATTGAGAGGCATGATTAAAGAGGGGTTTCTTTTAAATAAACTGGAAGGAATCTGCTTTCTTCATATCTAGTCTGTGGCTCTTTTAAGATGTGCTTAACTGCAGAAAATTATATTCTCTATATCTTTGCAGATATTGGAAAGAATAAAAAAGTCCTTAAAACTCAAGAAGTACAAGCATATTAGTATTGAATAGTAATATACAGAACCCAAACAAACTCATCAAGAGAAATTCCAATTAAAAATCATGAACTTGGGGGAGATAGAGCGACCTATTTAACTAGCAGAAGTGAAGTTGATCATTTTTGTAGCTTCCATGTACTGTGTGATTTTTCAAGGTTACTATCTGGTGAAAGACATTTGCATTTGGGCAAAGGAATTTACATTGCCATGTTGAGTGTTCGAACAAAGATATTAAATTACTATATACAGGTGCAGCTGTTAAGAGTATTGACTTTGTTACAAATACTCTTGTGGATGTTCTTAGAATGTCAAACATCTTTATGAAAAATTAGGTGTTATCTCTGATCTGACCAAAGACTCCCAGCACTAATTTCAAAGTTGAGAAGAACTGCACAGCCCAAGCAAGCAGTGAAAGGCTGGAAGGATGGTCAGCAGTGTGTTCCCTGAGGAGTCAGGAAGAGAATCCCAACCTTTTATCACTCCTTTATTTTATTGGGTTGTGAGTAATCTTGGATTTCAGGCTTGGGAAATTTCTGGTCTCCATTTCAAAAAATCACCTTTATTCCTAGGTCAGGGTAGTCTGCCAAAAACCATTCCATTTACACATGTAATTGTATCATCTGTGTTTTTTTCTGTCCCCCTCACAGACAGTGGCTCTGCAGATAAGTAGGGCTTGGGTGTTTTTCTATCTAATATAATCCCTAATGGTGCATAGTTACAGAAAAATTCTTCCTTTTCAGGAGATATTGACCTAATCTTCCGCATGCAGGAAGTGTAAAAGCACTCCTACTAGTTTTAGTCAAACATGATTAGAAAATATGATTACAGAAAAAAAGTTTTCTCTGCTATACAGATGTATTGGAGCAAAAAATAATAATTCCTCCTCAGGGTTATTAGTCACTTCTGAACATTTGATCACATATCTTTGTATAATAACAATAATCTATGCCCTCAACTCAACAGATTTCAATATTTTTACAAGGAGAAATAATGCATGGTTCTATCCACAGCTGAATGCTCTGTCTATAAATTGTTTAAGTCTGAATTGCTATGAGCATTAAACTAACAAAACACTACATCCTATCTGGACATTGTAACAATTTAGATTGGAATTCTTCTGATAATATTTCACACATTCCATAGCCATCTATATGCTAATGTTTCCAACAAATTATCAAATGTTATTCTACACAACCTTTTCTCCATAAATGACCTGTCATATTTGTAATGGCATCTGCATTTGGTGACAGTTTTTATTTTATCTAGCAAAAACTGCAGGTCCATAAAGAAACTAATTATATAGTTTCATGGTTGATAATATGGTTTCTAGTTTTATAACTAGTAATATGTAAAACAATTCAGTACAAAAAATTATCTTTAAACTCAAGGGATTTTCAGAGAGCTGAACCAGTTTTGTAAATGACAGAAAAATTTCATAGTTGTTACTCTAAGGCATCACTTTTTGAACTTTTCTGACCATTCTGAATAAAGTTAATTCATGTATTTCAGGGTTTTGTCCAGCATTTCTATTTCACACCACATTTACTTTCTAAGATTCTACTGCAAACCCCCCAAAATAACTAGAACTAGAGATGCTCTCTTCTCACACCCAGAACAAAGACAAATAGTTCAAGGCTCCCTAAATTAATCCAAGAATTACATCACATCTAACAAAAAAGTCAAAACTACTGTCCTGATTTGGAAAAGAGCAGGAAGCAATAGCATAATTACAGGGTGAGCATGAGCTGTAAGGTTCTCTTGAATTCTTTGCATCACTCAGATTCAGTTCAAACACAACAGCCCAAGGCCAAATTGTTCCTTTCTCAAAGGTGTAATGATACTTTCAGACAAGTTAACAGGAGTAACGTAATTTGGCACCTGCATCTCTTTTCCTCTGGGTATTGTCACTGTCTGATTAAAGTGATAAAAACTGTCATCTTCAGAAGAAAACATTTTTATTCAGCTAAAAATTTAGAGGATATGAACATATATATATGCATATTTTCTCTTTGTTCCTAAATGATAAGTTTTGACAGATTAAATAATCTAATTCTGTCTCTGGAAAAGATGGCATTCTTGGACAATGCTGCTTCTTTCCAAGGACTTCCACAGATTCATGATGAACCTTCAGCCTCTCTACCCTTATCGACTTTACAATTGAGCTGCAGAGACTCCTTGGTAATCTTTATCAGCTGCATCCTGGAGTATTCCCTTGTTAGGAGTTCTTCCTCATCGGTCATTAAGATATTGAAATATCAGTGTAAATCCTCTTTCTTTATTATTTGTGTCATTTCCTACTGAATTCTCTGCTATAGCACTCTTTGGACATAAGATAGTCCAAAATACGGTAATAGACCTGGGCTGATTTCTGTCTGCTAAGGATTGAGGTTTGCTCATTCAGGACGAAAAAATAAACATGAGGGTAGGTCAATTTACAGCTCACTAGTAGTATTTTCTTACTGTATTCTGAGACAGCCTTATGCGACTGGGTAAGATAATACTGTTTTAAAATCAAAATATGGCAAGTATTTGTAAATGATGCCTTAGATTTCCCACATGCTTCTCAACAATGCAGTATGCCAATAATTCACTTTGAATTCTCCTGAATTTGGGAACTCTTGCTTCTGTAGCAATCCTGAGTGGGTTAGCAGATGTTACAGATCCAGACTTCCTGAACATTCCTCTTTCTAAAAGTTTGCACAATCCAAGCCAGCCTTTGTCATTTTATCATTACATCTTCTGCTCTCTGCTGAGACACCAAGATCCAGGATCACTTTTATGTGAGTGGCTGATAGTGGGTTTTGTTGTTTAATTAGGGTAGCCCATAGAAAATGCTTCTTTGTAGGAATTTGTCACTTTACTACATGATCATTTTTCTTGCAAATAAAAAAATACATAGATGGTTTAACCCTCTTTGTCAGCTACAGCATATTAAAAAATCAAGCACAATAGTTCCTCCTTAGGGCATCCAGCTGTTACAACTGCAATTGCAAGCATTGAGTTACAAAGAACCAAAAGATTTTTTGAATCAAAGTACTAAGTTTGTAATCACAAGAAGTTACCATTCTGTTCCCCAGCTAAGGAATGTGCAATCACTAGACCAGGCTAAATCTATTCCATGGAAAGTTTGCACACTTTGAAAACTTGGAATCACCCTACTTATTTTGGGGCTAATCCTCATCTCATGCTAAACTACACTCTGATTTTCAGTTTTGTGCAGTCACAGCCTCTTTGATTATTATCTCATAGCTTAGGGGCCCTAAGGCTCTTTCCTTGTTATTACTATTTATTAAGAAATTGATGAATGTAACTTGTGTGTCCATCTAATTGAGGAATAAAAGAAGTCTTTGGTCTAATCTTACTCTTTAACTAGGTATGAGATTTCAGCAGCGCACAGTGTATATTCTAGAGTCTCTGGAACAAACACTGAGAAAATTAACTTTGTTGCAGTAATTCACAAATGTATTCTCCTTCCTTTCCTAAGACAAATACATCTAAAATTTATCCATTATTTTGAGTTTCAGAGGCTTACTCTGAGCTTTTTCATACAAGTTAAGTTGTTTCTATTTTATCTTGGGGAATAGTTTGAGCAAAACTACTCACAGTTTGTACTACTTCATTTTCTTTTCTGCTCCTCCCCAAAAGGAACTGTCAAAACCCATTTCTACAGAAAAAATAGCAGTCTAGGTTTACTTCTCTGGAGTACAATTATAGACTAGGTACCCAGTTAAATTAAACTGTCATAATAAAAATCTGTGGGTACAAAATTATGTTTTTGAAAAATCTGTTCTAAGGTTAAATAAAAAGATTTTTTTATGCATAGTAGTCCATACACTTAGAATATTTTTCCCCTAATTATTTCAAAAAGTAAATGGTGGACTTGAGAAAAAAGCCCAAATACAGCAAGATAAGAAGAATAGATCTGAAAATATTTGTCAGGAAGCAAGTTAGTCAAATAACAGTGCAAATGTGACTGCATCTACATGAGCTAAAATCAGATAAAAATATTTCAGATCAAACTCAAAAATGCATTCACATGTGATACCACTGTTTGATGGATTATTTAAATGAGGAGAGAAAAGAAACAGAGACAAAAGGATAAAACAATGTGGAAGAGACAGAGTGTGAAGTAAGGGAACCATCAGACAGAGAAAATCCCTACAAATCCCCTGAAACAGAAAAACAATTACAGATAAAGATGTAAGAAGTGACAAAAGGACAGAATATAATGTACTTGGAACTGAATAGAAAAGTAATGGGACATATACCATGATGGAAATCCTCTGCTTTGTATTCCTTTCATTTGAACAGTGCACATAATTAATTTGCCTTTTTTTGTGATAAGGTTTTGAACATTCTACGTATGTTTCCTGTCTGGCTTTCCTAATAATGATTATAGTTTTATTTTTAGACTCTTCCAATTCACACTAACATCAAACACTTCCTCAGTTTTTCGCCACCAAAGATTTTTTTTTTCAGGATCTTGAAAATTTGCATCCAATTACAAAAGAGTTATCCCAATATCTTGTCTTCTGTGACAGACACCTGACATTTTGATGGGGGAAAATTAAAGCACAGGGCCAGCCTCTGATTTCTGTCTGCTGGTTTCCAAGTCTAGGAATTCTGGAGTCAGAGGTTACACCTACACATTTTTGTTTAATAGCAATTGACAAATTAACTTTATCCTTTCATCACTAACATCTTGTAGCATTGACTTCCATAGTGAAGACATGTTGTATAAAAAACAATTTTTTTTATATTATAAATCTGCTCTCCTTCCTTTAAATCTTGAGTTATGGTTAGTGAAAATATTTCCTTAATAATTTATCCATTAACTTAATGATAGCATATACCTTAACAATATTGCCTCCTGTTTGTTTCCAAGCTGAATGGGCCTAGACCATTTTGTCTAGGTGTTTGTCTGGTTTGGAGAAAAG
>VYXD01008298.1:13951-58537 GCA_013397195.1 Hylia prasina | reverse complement strand
TTTTTATATTTGTATATAAATTTGTATATAAATATAATGGATCATCTGCAACTAAAATATTTTGAATACCTTCAACCCCAGCACTACAATGGAACTTATTCAGCTGAAGGAATATAATTGTATAGAACTGGAGTTTTTAACTTAAATTTTTGCATATGAAAGTCTGATGATTTATGTCTGCATAATATCTATATTATCTTTCATCTTATTGATTGGTAATAGTTCTCCCTGTTTGTAAGCAAATAAATTTTAAAATATCTCATTCAAGAGAGTTTTTCAGATAAGTGTTAAGGCTTAATCAGATGCCCAAATGGTAGATTCTGAGTGCAAACAAAATTCAGCAAAGAACTAGACCTGTTAAAACATTAGTGATTATGTTGATATTTTCTTTTTTTTCTCTCATCTATATCCCACATTTCTTACATTGTAACATGCGCTTGCTTTATATTTTGTGTGAGGAAGAAGTCCTATTAACATATGTAGCAAGCATACTCCACATGAGAGAAATGAAATAATTTTTTCTTAACATTCACTTTAACATTAACATGATCATGCTTTTCCTTTTTTAAAAATTTTTATTTACTTAAGCAACTCACATCTGATCTCTAAATGGAGATCATTTATTTGCATGTGCAACAGCCCAATGGTGTACTGATAATCAGGCATCTACCCATTATGAATTTAAATCTTAAAATTCTGAAATATTCTTGATAAAACCCTTGGATAGAATGAACTGTATTCTTATGGACAACATCTTGACATATTATTGTCAGACGATCAATTTAAACATCAAGCAATCTTTCAATCTACACAGAGTACGTATTATTGCAAAAGTGGCAGTTTGTTTACTAGGCTAGATGCTCTGAAGTGTTGCCTCTTTTCACGTCAAAGGTCAGTTTGAAATTTCTTTCATTTTCTGCCAAAAAATCTATGAACATTTCATAAAGTTGTGATCTTGTTTTTATCTTTTCTTCTGAGATCAACAGAAAATGGTATCTGTAATGCCACCTGAGACACATCAATCTATACTCATGGCAGATATATCATCTGTGAAACTAGTTCAAGAAAACTGTCAGGTCTCATTGGGAAAATTAAGCTTTCTATTAGGGGAATGAATCATATATGACAAATACTGAATGATAGGTTGGAACACATTATTGTTCGTGAGCTGCATTTTAGCTCCAAGTGCCTTCTCACATCACAATTACAGTAGTCAGTTCTTATCACTCCTTTAATTTATATATATATTTGTTCATAAAATCTGCTGCACCATTCTACAGATTTAGGGCATACCATAAAATAATTATTCAAGATATTACTATTATTCAGATAAGTGGAGAATGTTATAATTCTCAAACCTTCATTTAGCAGAAATAAAGAAGTCTTATAAATGACCATTTTTCTGTTTAGGTTCTACTGTTTTTCTTCTGTCAAACTTGTGAGAAAATGCTTCTTATAGCAGAGGGGCTAACCTTTTACAGATTGAGATCCAGGGAATGAAAATGTGCAATATCAGACACAGGTTTTAAAACAGAATCACTGAATTTAGTACTCATATGCTTTTGCATAGATTAGTAAAGAATTGAGAGCTTGGTGTGTGAACCCCAAGACTTCCTAAAGGCCTCTCTTGACATACCTGGAAAAGGAATTTTCTTAGTTTCAAAAATGGTTTTACACCTGATAACCTTGTGACCGCATGCATACTCATGCAATGCATTCATTTAAACCCTGACACTACACAGCATGCTGCTGCAAATAGCTGACTCTGAATCTGCTGTAAAAACATAATGCTAATTTTATCTTGATTTTGAGAAATGGTCACTTCTACTGACAGCGACTTTGATTCTTCTCTTCTTTTACAGCAAAAAAAAAGCATTGCCTATCCTGTTATACTGAGGATGTACTAGTGAAAATGAGGTAGATCAGCCCCTGTGCTCTTAGGAATAAGTTTTATTCTAGTCTAGTTGGAAAAAAAAAAAAAAAGTCTAAAACACCCAGATTCAGAGTGTGAGAAAAAAATAGGAACTTGGAGCTAAATGACAGTCTGTTGAAAGAGATAATGATGACTAGCTGCAAGGTATCCAGTGTAGCTGGGAGGAGAAGTGCTTAGAGTGACAGTCACTTCAGAACTGATTGGTCAAAGTGCTAAAATTAATTACTGCAGAAAGACTCCTTTTGCCAAAGAATGAGATTAGAAGAATAACCTCTGAAGTGCTAGGCCTGAATTTCTAAAGCATTCTTACTGCAAGTATTTCTTGACAGCTTAGAGTCATCCTTAGCTGATTACTTTCAAACAGATAAATTCTGCTCCAATATACAGATGTAGCAGTAACACTGGTGAAGCTATCTCTGAGAATCAAAGACACGTTAAATTACATTTGACAATCTCATTAGCTGTCTGCAGGACATGCATTTACATTCCAAATATCTGAAATGCTGTAAACAGCTAAAGCTCTCTTTTAATAATTATGCTGTCAAAGAAGCATTTGTTCCATTACAGAAGTGCAGAATTTACTGCAAAAACCCTCTAATACATTTGTTCTGGCATAGTAGTAAATTAAGGATGTGAATTACACATAAATATTTAAGAATAACAGAATTATGAACAGATATCTTAGTAAAGATATATATATACACATTGTACACAGTATGCATATAGTAAGAAAGCAAGATGATTATGAGGTACCCTAAAAAGTACGCTTTAACTACTATTATTTTAAAAATGTTACGAGCAAGAATGATGATTGTTTGCATGATTTTAATACTGTCCTTCTGTATTTGCCCAAAATCACAATCTTAATCTATTTGTTTGCATAGTAATTTCTCACCACTGAGTCTTAGCTCACTGCGTCGGTGGGTAACAATTAATCACTTTCTCCACTGGATCCACAAACCTTGGTAGCAGAGAGAGAACAGTAACATCTGTAAACAATACCTTTTGAGATCCAGTCAGGCTTTTGAGATTTATCTGACTAGGCTTCTTTTGTCTGCTACTTCCTTCATTATGCATCTTATATCTCCTGATTTTGGAAGTGAAGTGAAACATTAAAAAACTTCAGCTGTTTAATAAAAAGCACTGGCAGCTGTTCTTCATCTGGCTCTTCTGAGAGACTGTGGATGCAACCATGTCATCTATTCAGTTCAGTTTTGATCTGCAATATACGTATATATAAACACAAACACAAACATATACATATACATACATACATATATATTATATAATTTGATATCCATCAAATTATATATAATATACATGTACAGCTAGAAATTGTGCCTAGCAGAAGCAAATTTTTCCACAACTGCCAAATAGAGTTAAATGAGTCTGGAGAAATTATACAGGAAATGGAATAGCTATAAAAATCCTTAAGATTATTAAAAGCAGGTATTAAAAGGTCTGGACTGCTTTTAGTGGTCTTAAAAAATCTTTGAAAGTATAGGATGATTTTTAATATCCGTAATAATGAAAAATGCACTCAAGATTTAGGTTCAGCTACCAGCTTTGTAGATGTAATTAGATTCAGAAAAGGTTATGTTTTTGCAATGTTCAGAAATGTCTAAACATAGAAAGATTATATTGCTACCTGAGCAGAGTAGAATGTTTAATTAAAGTTTTTCTTTTACTGCTAATATGATTTTTTTTGTTGTTAAAATTTCTGCCAAGGGAAGTCACAAAACTGTTTTCACAAAACAAACTTTGACAAATAAATTAGCTTTTTAACAAAAAAAAAGTGCAGGGCATTTCAACCAACAGTGGCATGGATGTCTCAAATTTTCAGTAGTCTAATAAGAGATCTAGTAAGGTTTTGTTATGTGCAAGTGATATAATTCAGTCCTAGAGATTCATTTTTATGGCAGGTCAAGAGGTCCCATTCCCTCTCTTCTACACAATAGTTCAATGGATAAAGCAGTCACTGGTAGGTAAAGAACTGCTTTTATTTCCGAGGAGAAATAAAGCTCCATCCTCCTGACTTGAGGCACATATTACAAACAGACCCCTCAGGGTAAAAGAGCCACACTTATTCCTGATGCAGCAATTCATCACTGGTCAAAGAATGCACGTGGAAGCAGGATGAGCTCCAATCCTGACTCAGTAAATATTTCTGTCAAATATTATAGTCTGTGTGATTAGATATCTTGCTATTAGGCAGATATTTGAGACAGACAGAAGACTGGCCTTTTCAAGAAAGCACACAAATGGCCTCATTTACCTCTCTTAGTCTCTTTCTGGTCAAAACATTCTTCTGGCTTTGATGTGAAATATTAAATGGGATGGACAAGCCTATGACAGTGACAGGCTGGAATTTTGATGTGAAGCTTAATGTTTCAGAGCTTTGTCCATACATATGGCTGCTGGAAATTAAGGTGAGCTCTCTCAGGCTCTGATAGCAGAATTTGTACCAAGGTCGAGTTTCAGCCTCTAGCAATGGACTCACAAGGCTTGAGAGTGGATATAATTTTAAGATGGTTAAAATGAAGCATGTGTAAGGTATCTTGATAATAAAAAGAATTTTAAAATGACTGACATAGGAAATACTGGAAATTAAGTCTGAGTACCACAGATGAGTGTCTTGTTTAAGTGATGCTTCAAATGATGGGAATCCATTGCTATTAGCAAAAAGTAGGACATATATAGAAAGGCTGTAAACTCTCTCATTTTCTACTCACTTCTTGTATCATTTTTCAGCAGCCTGAGTAAGAGCAGAAAAACTTGAAGGAGCTCAGTCTGGTTTAAGCTGCTACCCACATGGTAAATCTTCTATATCTTCCATCTGAAACCTAATCTATCTAATTCATCTGTTTTAATGGTCTATACCCATCCACCCAGCAGGTGCTGTTGGTTTAGTCCTCTTAAAAGTGAGTTGATGTGATTTGGAGAATAATCTCCAAATTTGAATTAATGGGAGAAATAAAAAATTAAAAGATACCACCACTGGAAGCTTTATGCCTCCCAAAAGGAACTCCTTGGAACTTTGTAATTGATTTTTAAAACTTTTGGAAAAGTTCCACAAAAATAAAAGAAAAGCAAAATTGTCACAGTATTCAAAAGGGAAGGAAAATATTATGATGCTAATTGTAAATTGTGGTGACGTGACATTGAGTCTGAGCTGACTGGGGTTTGATTAGTTAGCATTCAAAGTAGGATACTGAAATAAACACTGATTAACAGGAGAATAAGGAGATATACTGAAAAAAAGACCCAATTATTTACAAGTTGGTTGAAAACTAATAGGGTTGCTGAATGTGTCTTACTCTTCTGCAAGGCAGGTAGAAATATCTACCTTGACATGTGTTTCATACAGAGAATGGGCCCATAAGAATGGGCTCTTGGCTAGTTTACCCTTTATTTTTTTGTCATTAGAGTGGAAGAATAGATTTGAGCTACTTAACAATCTTGAGGCAAAACCCCTTTTGGATAAAAAAGGAGAAACATTCTGAGGAAATGTCAAGTGAATGTGTGTCACCCAGAATTTTCTTAGCCTTCTGATGTTTCATATTGGAGTCAGAGTTTCTCACTTTCCCATGCCTTTCAACATAAACAAATAATTGTCTTTTGTAATTATGGCCAATGTTTGCATTCCTTCAGATGGGAGGAGAATGTGATTGATAGTCTGATTGACCAATGTGGTTGAGAGGTGGGAATTTCACCTTCCAATCCATTGTCACCTTGATAAAAGTATATATTTGGAAATTAATAAACAAAGGCTTTTTTTTGGCCTCAGCGCTGCATCTCAAAAGATTCCAGGTCTCTGTGTGATCATTTCGTGTCCGACTGCATCAAATGTGTTTCATGTTGAGATTGCAATGATTTCTGCTGTAATACTGTGGTATCTACAGTGCAGGAAGGATGCTGAAATTGGAGCAGGTTCAGGGAAGAACCTTGAGAATGATGGAAACACATGGCTATCACTGAAATATGTATCTCAAACAGTTTGTCTAATAAAAGAGAAGTCTGTGGGGGTGACCCAAGCATAATCAATAAATAATTTCCTGCGAATAGAAATCTATTAGCAGAGAACTAGCAAAGAGGGAAAGTAATTGTCTGTAGTAAGCATCCAGCTAATGGATTCTCAATCTCTGGAGAATATTCATAAATCTCTACTAGATATTTTATTAAACAATATGCTTAAGCTAAAACAGGAATTAATTCAAGGGTTTTTCTAGCCTGTGTTTTGTTAGAGAACAGACTAGATGTAACAGAATCTGATAATGTGTATTTTCCCACTGGCTAAGATGAAGTCATAAAAATCAGTGAAATTCTACTAAGATGCTAAGTCCTTTCTCAAATAACCACCAAAATCCTGTTTCTTTGATTTTTTCTTATTGTTTTGGGAAATAATTGTGCAAAAGTATTGCTAATGAAAAAAGTAAATTTTACATTTCTTTTATTCTTGTCATCTGCTACAGAATCTATTGGTGAATGATTAGTAATATTTTACTGGCAGCAGTAACAGCAGTAAGAAAAGTATGGATCTGAATCACAGCAAGGTTTTAGTCTATATGAGGAAATCACAAGGCTGTCGTTGATTATGAGCTACACAGCATTTTTATTTTTGGTTTTAACAGGTGTCATTATCATTTTAGTGAATTAAAATACAAATTAACTGTATTTCAGAAAGTATCTCTTACAAAGGTGTATAGAATCATAAAATCGTAAATCATAGAATAGCTTGAATTGAAAATAAGGAAATGTTATTTACAGAAGATGTAGAAAAAATTGCTAAAGCAGAGGAAATAGATCTAGAAGGCATCTGCAGTTTCAAACTAGTTTTTAACTTTTTACAAAGAAAGAAAGATTAAAGACCTAATTTTTTTAATGTTATTCTTTTTAATGTTGTAATATCGCACCCTTTAATAACATTTGAAGGGCTTACCATCATCATTGTGTCATGTGGAGTGACTGACACTTCTAGGTGTTAGCTGTTTTCCCCATTTTTCTTTCTAGAACCTCTTCCTTTGATCACTGAAAGGCATTGGTTTGTGCCCACTGTATACATGGCTGAGAAAACTATGCATTGCTATTCTGACTGTAGCCTGTGTTTCAGCCTTCTTTTCTGCCTAGGTAGGGCTTCGCTCAAGAATTAGGGACAGTGTTCTATTTGGATACTTGCATTCATGGAGAAATTAACTGATGTGAATGAAGATGTGCCTGCATGCAAAGAGTCAATCTACGCAGATTTGATTGTGGATACATTTTGTGTACCTTAATTGCAGATATGTATGGTTTAGACTAAAAATCTCATCAGACTGTTAAGTAGCTAAATCTCTTCTCAGTGTCATCCTAAGTTTCAGGAGCCTATCATATAACAAAGGACTCCTGGAAAGATTATTGACCACAGAAGAAAAACTCAGACAATATAATATTATTTACCAAGCTAAAATATCTCTTTTGAGGAAGATTATTTTTACAGAAAAATTGGCTGAGAGACTGAGGAGCCTCTTTCTTTCTGTGGTCAGAAACTTCAGAATTAACTCAGACAAATATTCTTTAAAATATTAAATAATAACGGCAGGAGACTTCTCAAACAGTTTTGTCCAAAATTTGGAATTACTTTTTCATCAGAGTGCTTCTCCCAGCATGAAAAGCCAAAGAAAGACACAATTCAAGGAAGAAGGGATGGTGGAGGGAGAAGAGGAAGAAAATATGAGACATTTATGCAGCTTAAATTTCATACTGTGGGTGCAAGGACTAGCAGGAGCAGCTGAGGACTGGTACTGGTACTATTCCATGGAGCTGCATGCTCCTGGAAAAAACAATTTTCTCAAAGTTCTCCCTTATGTCAGCTGGCTTAGATCTGAAAGGCAGTCAGCCTTTGAGGAAGAGATACTGCTCTGTCATATGGAAGGTGTTGAAAAATGCTGGAGCAAGGAGGATTCTTTTGGAAGACTATATTTTTTCCCTACTGGGAAATTCTTTGATAATTTTATGTGAAGTAATGATTTTTGAGAGCTGATTAGTCACTCTGGTTTCCATAAAGTACAGAAAGAATGCTCTAATGACATGTTGTAGTATTCATTTTTAAAAATGAAATATACTTTGTTAGCAAGTCACACTGCTTAACACAAAACAGACTGTAAACATTTACAGTGGTTTTTTTCCCCAATCACACTGAATAATAATATTAAATCAAATTGAATTAGTTTGACTACATGGTTTTCCATAAAATGGTTGTCAAAATTAAAATTCATAATTAACCTTACTCATTTTTCTGTAGCACTGCTTGAAAGCATGTCAAATAATTGAATATTTTCAGTTCAAAATGCTAAACTCCGTGACACATTTCCATAGTTTTTTCTTCTGTTTGCCATAACAATTTGAAATTTTAATAACTGGACTGAAAAAGAATATGGTTTACAACAAAATTGGAGAGAGGAATTAATAGACAATCTGCTGTTTCATTAAAGATATTGGTGAACTTCATATACTGTAGTTCCCAGTTCATGGATAGGTATACATTAAGTCTAATGTAAATCACTGAATTTGCTATACAATTGTAGTTGGATTAATTTTTTTCAATATGTAACAGTTACACTTACACAGTCTACCTGTACAACTGGTTTAAAGGAAAAAAAAAAACAACACAAAAATTTTCACAGAAGTCTTTCAAATTAGATATATAGGACGTATTAAAAGTATATTGAGGTTATACAAGGGGAAAAAGGAAAAAGTAGAACACACAAGACTGAAGAAAAAGGATTATTATGTATTATTACATGTATTGAGTCTGATCTCTTGTATACATTAGTTACAGAAACAAAGAAATACAGAATTAGAAAGCAGAAGATAAAACTGCAAGATAGGAAAATAGAATGTTTATAATGTGTTTATCTTCACAGCATCTGCAAAAATCGTTGTTGTATTTTGTTGCACATTTATACATTGCAGTGACATTTGATGTGCTCAAATTCATTTCATGGTGGTATCTACTCTGGGTACAGTAAATATCCTACCACATAAATAAAAGCATGGTAAAGCATTTAAAGGCAGAGCTATTACACAGTAACAGCTGCTCTGCCTTCTGGTGATAAAACTTATAAAGGAGTTTTGCTGGTTTCTTCTGTTTCTATTGTGCCAACATGAGTCCTTCCACCTTTGGTACATGACTCAAAAATGAACAAAAACTTGGTGCAATTTCCAAGTAATGCATGATGACAACTCCACTAAATTACATATGTACCTGGATGCACTGGAACATGGTGGTAACTGACACCTTTTCCTTAAAAAAAGTGGGGGAAAAGTGAGCTGAAAATTATATACTAGAAAAATGGAATTATCTACTCATCATTTTTGTATACTGGGTTGAACAATATAGTAGTACCTATATTATAAAATATTACTCATTTTTTTATTCCTCCAGACATGAGTTAAGAAATTTTCTACCCATTTCAATAAGCCGCAGACCTTAAATAGCTTTGAAATTTTGGGCGTTAATGTTTTTACTTATCTGTCAAGCCTGCAATGAGATACCAAAAGAAACAATGGTCAGTATAATGATCCAAAATGTCTGCATCAAAACTAACAGCAAAATGTAACTCTCTGATTATAGTATTTGACATAGAATTTAGTAAAATATATTAAAATACAGCTTATTTTTTCATCCCACATTCTTTCCATGTACGCCAAGACAGAAAGACATAAGCAACACAAGCAGTATATTCAATTCTGGAGCTGCATGTGCAACTGAAGGAGTATGCTGAATCTTACTTTCTGGTGCATAACTGGGCTCTTTTAGACTGCTCCCAAGAAAATGTGTTAGAGTCTCTGAGACAATTTTATCTTCCATTTAACCTATAAAATTTTATAAACCTAATAAAAATAATAACAACATTTTATGTTTGCAATTGGATATGTTTAATAATAGTCTTTAACAATGACAGCATGTCAGTGTTAAACAGTCTTTGCTGGAGTCAAGGTAGGAAAACAAAGCCACAAGTCTTGCTACACCATTCTTTATTGCACACGTATTTTTGATATGTGTGTATTTTTGATTTGTGTAGAAGAATAAACCAAAAAAGAAAACGCAAAACCAAAACAAAATCATCTTTTAAATAGATTGACTTTTCCTGAAGAGGTGGAAATATGTTTTCTTTCAAAATTGTTTCCCATGTGTTATCTTACAAAGTGCAGTACTTGCTTCCAAGAACAAAACCCTCTGCTAAATTTAGTAAATGCTATCCACTGTGATTATTCCTGGTGTAAGTGGCACAATTATTTATGCTTCCATAAGTATAAATGATAACTATTTGTTTTCTAATACATTTCCAAAGTAACAGAGAAAACTTAAAAAACATCACTCAGGTACTATACAAAGTGGTCGTTTTGGTCACTGAGGAAAAGGCTTTCATTTAGCAAGTCAGAGCAAAATGCAGAGATCAGCAGAAGGCAGAATTGATTTGTTGAAGTGTCAAGGAACCCTGTTGACACCAAAAAGAATCCTGAATTATTGTTTCTATGTTTTCACAGTTTGTAAAATCACTGTATTTTCCAACAGCTGTCTTACTGCACTTAGACTATGAACTGAGTCTATAAGAGAAATAATCACAGATCTATCACAGAAATGTAGGGGATTTCTGTAGATCAGATTTGAACAAGATGTTGCATTATATGGATTTTCTTTTGGCTGAAAGAGGATCTATGGTACAAGCCTGTTTAAAAAAAACCCTAACAACTATGTAGAAAAGTTATTGCTTCTATAAAAACATAAACAGTACCAACAGTTAGACCTATTTTCCTGCTCAGGTAAATTTTATTCTGCGAAAAGGCAATTTCTGAGTCTATCTGTTCTGATTTTTACTTTCCAGCAGAGTTCAGCTTACTGTAAACAGATGCAAGGTGGGAGGCAGCCTGGGTTTTGGTCTATCAGGCATTCCCAACACCAACATTTCCCTGTTTCTAACAGAATTATGAGCGACTCCAAGACAAGGAAGAGTCAGTCCATTTGGGATATTAAATAAGAAAACAATGTCTCATATTTCTTTTAAACTCTGTTTAATGCCATAGCTCAGTGTGAACCTGTGAATTGTTTGTTGACACTCCACAGCAATGCTTCATTCGGACATATGGAAAGAACATTCCCAAGATAGTTTGGTTATAATTGTTCCATCTCACTGCTGCCTTATGTCGGCATGCCTTATATTTCCCTTCCTCACTGCATTACACAGACCCAGAACAACATCAGAAAAATACAAGGAAGAGAAAAAAATAAAAGGGTTAATTGATTTTGGAGTTATTTAAACTGTGGAGACTGTGCCCACAGTAAGGTAAACTTAATCTGAAAATGGTGGTGTCTGTAAAAAGGACAAACCTGAAAATACTGTCTATGAAGCAGCAATTTTTATTACTTGTTTATACACTAGGGTTTTTTTTCTTTCTTTTCTTTTTTCTTTATTAATGATTATTTACTATTAGAAACTGAGTAGGCTAACTAATAGGTAATAGTCTCCCATGAGTCAGATAGCAATTATAAGGTTGTTGGAGTTGCATTAAGAAAAAAGAATTACAATGGGCTTGGCTGATACAATTCTTTTTCCTAGAGGTTACAAATACACTCAGCAGTCAACACCATAAAATAACCCTTTCCTATTTCCAAATTACCTTTTTAACTAAAGAAAACACACACAAGTGTATTTCGTATAGCACTCAAGTATTCATGAAGACCCCTTTGTCCGCCTGCTGCCCTTCAGATTCCTTAATAGAAACAATGATGGACATGAGGGTAGCAGATCTTTGTAATTCTTTCTTGTCAAGTTCTCATCATATAAGCCTTTACAAAATAACAAAAGTAGATGTATACTCCTTAATTTTCTTTTTTTTTTTGATATTACATCCATGCAAGCCAGAGAAGGTAAAGAAATTCTATTGGATATCCACATTAGGATTAAATTGAATTCAAATGCTTCAGTGATGCTTGCTTAGAATTTTGTTAATTTAGGAAAATTTGATTAGTGAGAGTTTAATATTTTGAGTATAAAATTGATTAATTACCACACCTTTTCTATTAAATATCAAACATGGAGGGTAACACTGAAATTCCCATGGCAGGGGATGTATGTATTTAACCTTCTTAAGGCATAAAGATAATTCATGTTTTCTGTGACAGTCTTCATGAAATAAAATGAAAAATTAAATATTTTCCAGGAATGAATCAATGTACTGTATATAAAAAAAAAAATCTAGTCTCCGAACACAATCAGAATGTACTTGTTTTCTATGTTCACTGTGATTGCTATAGTGGATTCTTGTTATGGGTTAACACGGTTTAGTTTTTAGTTGAAGGAAAATATGGACTATTACCCTGCCTGGACCTTAAATTCTCTTTAGAAGAGATGAACACCTGTCAGATGCCAGTTCTTGGCTATTGACATATGCTTTGACCACTGAGAAAACAGGATTCGACTTTTGGCTAAATACCCCTGTAAAAGCTGAGAAGGTGAAGCAGCCTCCCTCTTTCTCTCCGAGTGATCCACCAGGTAACACCGCATGCCAGCCGCTGCACAGGCCGGGCTGGGCCAGGCCCCGCTGCCCCTGGGTGGCTGGGTTGGGCTGGGCTGTGCCTGTGGGGTAATAACAGAGAGCAGTGGGAGAAGGGAGGAAAAGCCCCGGCAGCTGCCCATGTAGCCGGCCTGGGCTGCGGGGATATTCCCCTCTGGCCTCAGGGAGCAGCTCTGAGCAGCCCATGCCATGAGACCAAGGGGTGGAAAAGAAAGCATCCACCAGCCTGCCCACAGCCATGGCTGCCATGGGTTTGAAATNACTAGAAGGGTCATTCCTAAACAGTACCCTCAATAAGCAGATTATGGCCCATATGCAGTGTTGGGAAATCTGCTAATGGGTCAGATTTCACAGTTCGCAGAGGCTCCTTTCAGGCCACTGCAGATGTGTGGCATAGAAGCCACCAGGGCACTGTTCCTCGTGTGACCATGTCTCCATGGGACTCAGAAAGACTCCTTTCCTAAAAGAACTGATGAAAAAAAATTTTTTTGAATGGTAAAACTGACTGAAGTTACAGATTTTGTCTTTTCATGTTGTGTGTAAGAAAGTGAATATTTGTGGAGGGAGAGAAGGATATTCTGAAAGTTTCATTTGTTATTTCTTATTTTCTTCTTAATGTGTGTAAATAAATTATCTTTTGTAATTTTAAGTTAAGGCTGTTTTGCTTTTTGAGTTCTCCTAGTCATATATAAAATTGCAAACACTAAAACCACCACATTAATTGGCGCATTGGCCAGCAAATGAACCAGAAATTGGTGAACATGAAACCTTTACATATTTTGGTGGTTTTGCCCAGTTGCAAACAAAAACCTTTACACTTCTACTCTGGGTAAGACCCTACAGATGCATTACAACCTATCAAATATTTTTCAAGACACTTAATTTTTGATTTACTGCTCAGGTCTGTATCATCTTTTTCTTTAGTCTATTTAGCAAGTAGCAAGTTTAGCATGCTTCTTCAATACTGATGATGCCTTCAGGTGCTTTAGAAATTGAATTTGTGTTCAGCATGATACTGTAAAACAGGTGATAATAGCACCAACTGAGAATAACTAGAACAATGCATATAATGTCAAGATAATGTTCATTTGTTGTTATAGGGTGAACTGACTAAAAAGATCAGTATTAGACAGTTTTCACTCTCAAGAGAGTTGTTAGGGCTTGCTTGCAAAAAAACTGAAAGTAAAAAGCTTCTGCAACCTCTTTTGTAAAGTCTGTTAGTAGTACACGAGGTTAACCTTACCACATTCACTTTTCTTTGCCATGGAGTTTTTCCCTAGTGTCAAAATACAGATCCAGTTTTTCCTACAAAGGCAAAAAGGACAATCAATGCAATTGTTTTTTCCATAAGGCATAAGTATGGATAAATAAAACTTGGGAATTAAGGAAGGGCTGGGGAATGTAAATGGTGAGAAAGTGGGAAAGAAATTCAGTTTGCTTTATAAACCTCCTCTCCAACCCCAACAAAAAATATTAGAGCATTACTTGTTCTTTCTCACTCTGAGCAGAAATGAAAAGGGAAGGAACTTTAGTGAGCATTCCTGTTATCTGAATTTAGATGTAATTTAGATACTTAGACTTACTGTATTGTGAAGTCTGAGGAGGTTCAAATGACTGTGTTGCTTAGGATTTCTAAATTCCCTCTGGAGACTAATGCTGTTCATGTTTAAGCATCAGAGGAGGGGAGAATCCCATCTTGGAAAAATTAACCTTGGCATTAAAGTTATCAGCATGAAAGTCCTCCTTCCTCTGTCTCATTGCACTTCAGGCTTGTCTGGTCCTTGGTTTAAGTTCAGAGCACATTGAGGATTGACAGCACTTTAGTCAGACTACAGAGGTTTGCCCCCAAGCTGATCCCTAGCCAAGTGCTGTGCTATGCAATTCAGATGTGCTTCCAGTTTCTGGCATATCCCTGGCTTGTCATCGTGTTTTAGCAACACTTTTGTGTCAAAACAATTCCCTAACTTAGGTCAACCGTCTCAAGGCAATTTTCAGAAACTTCATGTACATTGAAACATGTTCTGTGTGAAGTGCAGCCAAAAGGTCGCTGTAGCTCATGGATGAACATGTTGTGTAGGCAGATGAAACTTGACATTTCAGACTATATTTGTGGCTCTATTATGATAAAGTGTTAAAATATTTTATATGGATGATTAGAGGTGCATTTTAATTTCAATATTTTTTTTCTCTTAGAACATCTGATTGTTCTAGGATCAAAGCTCCTCTCTAGTAAATACGTTATGGTCCTAAATCCACTCGCTGCTACTAAAGGTGTTTATAATGTAAGTAGGGTGTTAGGTTTCCTTTACAAGTCATTATTTTATTGTCTTGATTACAGCCTTTCTATCTACCAACTCTTTTAGGGACTTCTTTTAGGGTTCATCATAACTAACTATGAAGGAAGATACCCAAAATCTTACATCAAAATGTCAGTGATATCAGGCATGTTCATTGCAGGAATGGGGCAGACAGCCGTAAATATTTTTGCATTATTGGACTGGCTAGATGTATTTAAAAAACAAAAATAAAAACAAACAAAAAACCCCCCACGGCCATGATGACAATGACAAAATATTAGTTACAATCATTGCTCTGTATTTCAGAAAAAATTGGATTACCAAAAGAAAAAGAAAGTTAGTCAGTTGTGGTTAATAATCTACTTCTTTCTCCATGTACTCCCTGTGAGGCATAGAAAATAGCTTTTGTCATTCATCCTGAGGGACTGGGGCCATAATTTATTGATGTGTGTAAGGATCTTAATATTTCTGGTTCATATTTCATGGTTGTTATCAATACACTGTAAATAAAAATTTGTACACATGAAAATGAAACAGAAGTGATTTCTGAAGTGCTTGTGAGGCAGCAGAAGCATAGATCCAGCTGCAAAAATGTGTGTCATTTGCACAGATTTATCCTGTAAAGTACATGTTGCATATGACAAAACCAATGAGATAAGGAGGAAAATAAGCCCTGTGCTTCACATGGGCAGGGGCAGCAGTCCTACCCAAAATATGACTTTATTCTGACCCAGAAGCATAGTCAAAATGGCTGAATCCCTTGTAATTCCATATGCAAGCATGATGGGACATGATTTCCTTAAAAAGCCTGAAGATGATTGCATAGACTTGAAAGCAAGGTCATTTTTTCCCAGCTACGCTGACTGGTCTAACAAATAATGTTGCCCTTTAGTTAGTCTCTTCATGTACAGTCAAATGTAATTCTGTAGGATAGACATTGTGAGCATTACAGAATGTTGCAGCAGATCCTCCTGTCATGCAAATCAGGATGACAGTTGTAGCACAGCACCATTTTATCCTATCTGTTGTCATGGCCACAAAACTTTTTTAAAACAGGCAACTAATTTTTCTTCTGCCTCTTGCAATAATCTACAGCTTCTGCAGTTATAAATTAATTATATTCCCTTTTTTCTTTCACTGTAAATTCTGTGCTACACATTTAAATACCCTGTGGTCGTCTTATAACATCTTATTTTATTTGAGTTTCCTCACTCTTATTGATGTTCGTGTTTTATTTATTCACTTGAGTTCAATATTCTCAGTAAGGTGCTGGATCTTCAAAAGAATTCTTCAGTCACAGCAGAGTTCAATCAAATCACATTTCTGCAAGTTGTCTGCCCAGGTTAAAATTAAAACATACTTATCACCTGTGGACGTGGAATGGAAACAGGATGATTATGAAACTCCTTATGGAAGTTGAAAGAAGAAAGGTGATGATTTTTCAATTAATATTGTTCCTTTGAAATTACAATAACTTACAACTACCTGCTAACAATGTACCTAAATTAATTTCCTGCACTTCACTTTTCTGCATTTCACATATACTTCAGAACACCCCCAACAGAAAGCTCAAGTGAGACAATATTGGGAGGCTGCTAAGAGATCACATTACCCTTTGTGCTGCATAGCTGCTAAATTTATCAGTGACTCCAGGTCACAGTCCGTGACAGTTCACATCCTTGTTAGTGAAATCTCATGAAAACTGGCAGCTGCTCCTGAGTGTGAAAGGCCAGTATTCTCTTGGTCTAGTTTAATTTTCAAGGGTTAGCAGAGGTGAGACTCTGAACTCAAGAAGTGAGTGGACAGGGTGCTGGATAATATCATCTGGACTCCCTTTCCCATGAAAGGATGGGCCAGATGATCTTTGAGGTCCTTTCCAAACTGAGCTATACGATGATTCTACGATGAACTCTGGAAATTACCTGATTGAATGCTGTTTTAAGGGTACTTGCTTCCACAGGCAATTTGAGTGAGTGCAATGGGTGGAATATTTCATTTCTGATAATTTTATAGGTGAAGATTTTTATCTTACAATGTTTGCTGCATGCTATGGTCTTCCTGGTGCAAGAAAAGCTTAGAAAACCTGAAGAGGGACAACCACAATGACTATAGGATTGGTGTGCAGAATGAGAGAAGAGACTGAAAGCTGGGTTTGTGCAACTTAAGAACAGGCTGAGGGGGAATCTAATTGCTGTCTGCAAGTGCATAACAATTTTAGAGATGGCAGACTCTTCCTGGAATGGGACAGAGAATAGATTACTGGGGCAAGGGAAATTCTGATTTAATTTCAGAAGAGCGTTTTTCACACTGAGCGAGGTTGCTCAGAGAGTCTGTGAAACTTTTACTCTGGAATATATTCAGCACTTGACTGAAGAGAGCCCTTGGCAACCTGATTTACCTTTGAAATTTGTTTTGAGCAATGGGTTCAGTGCCAGAGGCTCTTTCCAACCTAAAGTATTCTAGGGTTCCATGAGTTTCTGGATATCAATGATCAGATAATAAGTGTTTGATGTGTACTTTCAATATTTGCTGGTCTGGGAAAACTTGCTAAGTGGTCATAACCCTGCATGCAGAAGACTATGCCATTCTAAATCAGAGCAGCTCAGATGCACTATTTCTGTTCTAGATTATTCTATTTTGATAGATAATTTTGACATTTGCCAACATCATGCGGTTCTAAACAGATAATCACGTGAACACAGGCCAATCCCCATGATCAGGCACCACTGTTGAATTTAACACAAATTAACTGGGTACAAAATTCTGATTTAAAGAGCTCATTAAATTCCAAATTTCTTTACCTGAAGATAGTGATTGCAAGGGAAAACTAATCAATGTCCTGATTGATTACATTCTCCAGAATACTTTGGCAGTTTTATAGACCAGTTTTTATACTTTCTAGACTTTCAATGGTTCATATATTGAACTGTGGGTGTTTTGAACTTATTTACCACAACATTGTTACTACTACTACTATTATTAACAATAATAATAATTATTATTAATAATTATTTTTTGTTTGTTTGTTTTCAGAATTCAGTAAACTGGAAGCCTCAAAACTGGAGAAAATACAGGCACAGTAAAGAAGTCTATTTTCTGATTAGGTTTGGGGGGTTGGGTTGCTTTTGATGTGAATACCAAGAGATTGTTGTGAGTGAGATTTGTTGTTCTCTGATGGGCACCCTCCAGACAATAAAGGGAATAGCTTCTATTCTGAAATCAATGTTTGCAATTTTCTGCTTGTCCTTCAAATACAAAAAACACAGTCTTTTAATTCACAAAACCAATTAGCAGATATTTCTTCAATTTTGTTCATTCACTTGTACTTGCAAATAGCACTTTGTTTTTATTTGTTAGATTAATTTAAATAAGAGAAGCTGTTTAATTTGAAACTTTTTGGTGTAGGTTGTCTTTCTTAGGATAAAATAAAAACTTTAAAATGTGTCATGACAAAATACTTTCCATAAATCTTTTTGCTGATGACAGGCCATGCATCAGAATTGCACTAGTTCTCAGATACATTTTTTGGAACAAATCCTTAGGAAACACAAAATGGTTTAAATGGATATGTATAAACTTACAATAATTGACAAATTGTTCCACAAGGATGCAGAGAATTTGCAGAACACAGCTAAAACTAATTGCATTTTTCATAATTTTCCCAATGATCAATGCCTTTAATAATGTTATTTCCACATTTCAGCTTTTCTAAAAAAAATCAACCACAAACCAAAACCCTGCACCCTCATTAGTCTTTGAATCTTTGGCTTAGCAGAGATAAAACTAGAAATTTGTTGTCTTCGGTAAAGAACAATGCATTTGTTTTTTAAAACAATAATGGGTCAAGGCAACTAAGTAAGTTGCTGGACTAGAAGGTGTTTAGAATAGCGGAAGTCTTAGTTGGTCAGAGACAGTCAGAATATTTTAATATTTACCAAATCTATGAGGCTTAGCTGTTTCGATATCAAAGATTTCTATAAAGTATTTCTAAGGTCATGACAATGCCAATAAAGTTTTCATAGGCAGTGAGGTAAATGAAATTATTTATTGAGAGGCATCTATATACATATATATATGTATATATATTGATAGTCTTAAATAAAGAGGTGAATAAAATAGCTTGCATTTCAGAAGGACATATTTAAAGACACAATTTCAATTTCCTTAGAACTTTCCCTAGAATAGGACCTTCCATTATTTTTAGGTCAGAAGTTGCCTTGATGCATTAAGTTCTACCTTTCATGTTTTTCAGATTCTGTGCTGCCTAGGGATATAGTTCTGAGCCTCATACTAAGTGCTGGTAAGCTCTTTTCACAGAGGAGGTAGACAAAACAAATCCTGCTCCTGATGAAGGCCAAGGACGAGTACAAGTTTAACAACGATGGACTGAAGCAGGAAAACAAGGATGATACTTCACAACCCAAAGCTGTAATTGGACAATTAAACCCCAGAATGCAAATGGAACAAAACTTATAAAAGTGTAAGACCTCGTGACCAGATGTACATTTTGTGACCATTTTAAGTCCACCTTGGGTGTAGCCCCGGTCAGGCTCTTGTGCTGCCCAAGATATTCCATTAATGTCCTTTCAATCAATAACTACTTTACTTTCTAGCTCTGTCCAGTCTCTGTTTGAGGTCAGTCTTCCCAAGACATCAGCCTGAGCAGCTGACTTGATCAGATTGCTTTGCTGAAGGGTGAAGGTCTCATCCTTCTTTCCTCTTTACATCTCATCTCTCCCACTCTTCCCATAAGGGAGGAAGAAGAGTTAAGAGCATGATCTGTTAGTTTTGATTATACCAAAGTGGTAAAGCAGTTGATGGTGTCTAGTAGAATTACATATTTAAGATGCATGATTGTTCTTGACTTTAGCCATTTATTTCTAGTTAGGAATGTCTGCACCTTTTGATGGAATTCTGTTATAGAGGGTCAGGTCTAGGAGAAGTAACTGGAAGTCACTTACTATCCCAATCCAGTGTTAACATTTGGCACTGTGTTATTCTCCTGAATAGTGATTGAAAGGACAAGGAGAAGTTTGAGCCCTTGCAAATCACTGGGACCATTATAAACTGGGGGAACACTGTGGGTTGGGATTGAAACCCTGTCTTCATTAAATCCAGCAACAAAATACTCCCTCAAGCTGAGGTACTGCTAGCTCTGCTTAGTGATAGAGCAAAACATACGGGTCTAGATTTAATACCCTGTTAATCTCAGCACACTGCTCTGGACTTTGCCAGGCAGAATCTCATCTCCTGGCATTTTGTAGTGCTGAAGAAAATGTTTAGACTTAGAAAACCATAATCAGACATGAAATAGGGCTAGTATATGCTGGTGTTACCTTCTGAACTCAAATCATGAGATAGAAAATTGAATGAGGAAGTCTGAGAGCAAGGTGGCTTCAGACTGTCCATAAGGGTATTGTTGAATTCCTGTTTGGAGTGCTCCATGTAATGACACAGCAGAGTAACATAAATGTTGAGATCAACATGTTAAATGTGAGTTTGTTGAAAAGTCTGCAATTCTATCAGAATGACTGCAGCTGTTCATATGCTTTTCAACATACTGCTTTAGTCTTTGATGTCACAGTTATCAGAATGACTACTAACTTTTCAACGTTATTCCCTTTAATTCTCAACACTGGAGGCTAGCTAATGTTTAGACTTCTGTGCACTGCTGGTTTTTCCATGCTGAGTTCTTGCTATAGTTTTATACCGGCATTGAAAGGATTTATAGGTGAAAGAAATGTTTGTTTACTTTTCTTGCAGCACAATATTTTACAAAACTCTAGTTTAATTATTGGTTTTATAAAGCAACGATCTTTGCAAATAAGACATAATTAATGAAGAGAATCACAACATAAAATATAATACATACTAACATTTCTCTAGAATCCCAGGGACAGATAATATTTCCCTTTATCCCTTTTCACTTGACACACTCTAGAACCACCTTGGATGTAGCTGTGTCAGGAGCAAGGCTCAATGACTTGGCATATGTTACGACATTGGTTGTTTCATTTCCCGCTTGTCATGGACAAATGATTTTTGTAATGGTCTCTCCACCTTATGCTGAGATACTGTTTGGGACACTACAAAAGGGAAATGTAGCTGAGGGTCAAACCCTGGAATAACTGAATATAACTCTGATCTGGAGCCTGGAATATGTGGCTTTAAAAAACAGTTTTCTCCTAAAGCATATAAGGATTGTTGTGGACTGCCTAGCTTGGTAAAGCAGGAAGTATTATATTTTTATATATCTATGTTTAAAATTCCAAGGCTTATAAAGGCTTGTTGTTACAGGTAACTTAATTGTTCTAAATTCTAGATACTGTAAAATTTTAATAATCCCTTAGTTAATGTGAACTTAAAAAAATAATAAAAATTTCTGTTTGATTTAACATCATTGTTATTGGTGATAATAGCTTTATTTTGTTTTTCCTGGAACTTTAAAGGCTATGATGGACAATCACAGACATATAAATTGCTCCTCCATTTTCAAGAATAAAGTGAATTCACTGATGATCATTAGTTATCATTATCTTCAGTACCTATCGGTGCAGCAAATAGCTGACTTGAATTTCAGTATGAGTAAAGAGTGATAGATCTTCTCCATTAAAGACAAGCTAGAAAAGAAAGTAAAGACTTTCTCAGTCTCTTTCTTGTTCCAGGGAGACAAGAGTCTGTGCAAACCTTGTAATAAATACAAATCGCCTATTTTGCTGTGCTGCTTCACCTGTGCCAGCCAAGGCCTCTGCCATTGCAGGGAAGCTGCAGTCAGGGAATCTTTTCTTTCTCATCCCTGCAGAATAATTACTTTGGGAGGCAACACAAGTACTCTGTAGACACACTATTTGGGACTTACAGTCCTTCTGCCACAGGTAGATTTATAAGTTGATAGAGGCTTGCGTGTAAGGTCTTTAGGGTTGTAAATCCTGGGTAAATTCTTCAGTCAGTTACAATCACACTACTGGACTGTTCTGGTACTCTGGCTACATGTTTCAGAAGTGTGATGCAAACCTGTGAACCTACAGCAGCTCCTAGGCATGCCTTGGACCTTATGTGAACCTATCGTGTTAGAGGGTCTGACTTGATCTCAGCATGATTAGCTCATCTCTGTCATTTACTTATGTAGGGGGTCTCATTCATCACACCAGAACACTACCCCCTGCTGCTGCTGTGTCTTATACAGCTCCCTTCAGCCCTGCAGCACTTGAACCCAGCATTTGGGAGCAAAGACAAAGCAGAGGACACCACCGTCTGGTGTCAAATTGTGTTGATTGTGTCAAATCTGGTGTTGATTGTGTCAAATAGGAGAAAAGCCTTGCAATTCTTGGTGGTAATAGTGATTGAAAGGACCTGTCTGGAAATAAATTTATGTGTTAGCATCATTATGTTTTTACCCTAAAAATTTTAATTTATTAGACTAACTGCAGTTGCCAGCAAATTTGTAAGCTGACAAAAACCCCTCCAATCTAGTGAAGCAGAAAGGAAAAAGTGAGGTAAGGATAAGGAAACCAGGCAGAATTTTTCTGAAAACATATTTAGTGAGAGTATTTCTATGTATAACAATATAGCTTCTGGAAGACAAGCTTGCAGTTCATGCAAATATGTAATTCCAAATGGGTAACCATAACGTAATAGTACTTCATGGTACGTAATGGCTGAAGGTAATGCTTAGAACCCGTGTAGTTCATACTGCAAGGATGTGTATTTGATGTTGTATGCAGTGTCCAGGACTTGTAGGTGGTCAGAGCTTGAGGATGAAGAGGAGAAAGAAGAATTCTTGTCCTGATATGAAGAAAGGACATAGTTTTAAACGCAGAACATGTTCCTGCAAAACGTGAGGCAGTACTTACCTCAGTAGGTAAGTAGAACATGCAGGCCAGATGTTTAGTTGCTGTAACTATAAATTCAAAATTTTAGAAGAGTAATGCCCATTTACTGTGGCTGTTCCTTTGATAAAGGAAAGCAGTGCTAGCAACAGTAGGAGGAAACCAGAGGAACTGATTTGTCCATTGCCAGAGCAAAGCTACATATCTGACAACTGTTTGTTTCTTGATTCTTACCCTGTCTCACAGGTAAAGAATCTGGGTGAGGGCAAACCCCCAGAGAAGCAAGTGTTCTCTGACACAGAGCTTCCCCAGGCCCCAGTTCCTTCACCAGCCATGGCATCGTTGATCCCATATCCCGTCAACTCCTCCAAATGTGAATCAACACACACAGGCAGTCGGAATGACTACAAAATCATGGCTAGAACTCAACGAGTAAATTTGTTTCTATTCACTTTCTAACCAAGGTAACTGAGTCCAAGCTAGAAGATCACTGGGCTACTGTTCACACAAGTATAGCAAGAACTATTCTCATCTTCAAGGTCACCTCAGTGTTTTATATTCTGCATTGCCATTGTTCTGCTTTTTACCCATTCCTCCTAACACCCTCCCTTCCCTGCTGGAAAATTACAAGAAACAGCAGCAGAGAACATCTTTTTTAATAGGGAGAGAAGGTTCCTATAAAAGTATGTTTTGTAGCCTGTTCCTTATAAACAGGTAGAAAAGAATATTTCCATGAAAGAAAATAAACAAAAGACTGTTCAGAGTTTCATTTGTTCATGCTATACAAGTTTTCTCCACTCTCTAAAATACTGAAAATAAGTGTTCACTAACCCTACTCTCCTGGATTTGTAAACATGTACATTGGTACTTTTTCATTTGGCTGTTAAAGAGCAGTAAAAACATTCTATCAGTTCTATAAATCCTGTAAGTATTCTCTAACAGAGTCTATTTTAAGTATTATGAAACAGATGCAAATACTTTCAGTTCAAAGGCATGTCTTTAATTCATCTCTAAATCTTAAATTTTCTTTCTCCAATTTCTTGTTAACTTCCCTTTTTTCTCTGGAGCTGGTCTGATTTTTGGCACCAAAAGATTCAAACTTCAAAGAGTAGGAGGGTCAGATTGTTTTATGCACACACAGCTGTATCTAAGGTCAATTTCATCTTTTAGACTTCCACCTTCTAATACAAAGCACAGATACTTGGAGGCAGTTGTCTAATCTCCATTTTATGTAATGCATTACTGATAAGCCTGAAAATTAGATATTTGTGTTTTATGCACTAATCTCTTGGTCACAGAGAGGTGAAATACTTGATATTAAAAAAAAAAAAGAAAAAAGAAAAAAAAAAGAAAAAAAAAAAAAGGAACGCAAGCACAGAGCTGCCCAGGGAAAAAAAGGGCAAAGGGTTCTGTAAAAGGGAAAAAAGTGATGGGCAAGCTGAAGATCACCCTTCAATCACCAACAAAGAGAAATTCTTCTAATATGAAAACAACATAGTTAATTCATTGACCACCCCCAGAATTTGGAGACTGTTGTGAAACACGCAAAGAGCCTAGAAAGGGCAAAGTGACTTCTCAGAACTGTAAAATATGTATATAAACAGACAAAGGACATAGCAATTTTTTTAAAAAATGAGACTATGAAAGAAGGGAAATGTTACAGTGTTACTTAATATATTTTGAGGACAAGAATCTGACTGCTTCTAATGAGATGGCAAGGGAAGAAATTCATAAGTAATTTGAAAGATGAAACAATGACACAAAAATCAGATTTCCCAAAAAATATCAAAAATAGAGTGACTTTTTAAGCAATGAACTTCTTTGATGTGCTATGCAAATTTTTAACTATCCAACACCTACAAAATGTAAAATAATAATCATAATAATAATAATAAATTGCAATGGGAAACTGGACATTTGGAGCTTTCTCCATGAACAGTATCACACAGCATATGGCAGAATACCTGCCAGGTTTCTCTTGCAGCTGAACTACTGCGAATGCAGAGAAGTGCTTTCCCAGTTCTTTTTGTCCCTCTTACCTAAGGAAGAAAGTTTTAATTTCCTGGTTTTCAAGTCCCAGCTCCGTAATGATCCACCTGCCAAATACAGAGAGAATCTGAGACTGGGGTCCTTGAGATCCCAGGATCCTGGCTGGCAGATCAGTCAGGACACTGAGGAGATCTTCCATGAGATTAGGGCTTCTCAGCATCACATTAAGCAGCAGCTGGATAGTGAACCAGCCAAAACCCTTCCTGGCAGAGGAGAAAGCTCCTCAGACCACTGCTGGCACTGTCTCTTTCTCACAGAACACTTTGGTGTTGATGGACTGACAAATTCTGTGAAAAAGCCATTAAATCAGAAGATTTTCTGGCAATGCAAATTCCCAGTCAATATTCTGAATGGCATAAACATGGCTTTAGGTAGGTGTGATGGACAGTGTTCCTCATAAAAACACTTGGAAAAATAAAAGAAACAAATGAGATTAATACTTAATAAGAGGAAACAAGTGAAATATGTATTTCCCAAATATCAAGACACAACAAACATCTGGAAAAAAACAGGTAAAACATTTATTACAATGATCAGCTGTGCATTGTGTTACCAATAACATTTGAAAAGGGACAAACAGATATTAGCCTATAGAATGATCTCTGGGAAACGCAGGGAGATTCTTACAAATATTGCTGGTCTCCTGTTAAAGGAGAAAAAAATTATGCTATATAATAGAGACAAGAACTACACGTCACCAAATACTTCACTACCCTATTTCCACTCTGCTTCTCTATTTGCAGTAGTTGATTCTGGTATCAAAAATCCAGAGCACAAGAGAAGAATTCTTGCTGATATTTTATTATGATGAATTTGCATTAAAAGAACATTATCATTTTTAAGAGTTTTGGTACTTTTTTCCAAGGTAATTGCCTATTTTGAGTGATTCCTGTGTAGCTGAAATGTAGTAAATGAAAAATATTTAACTTTATAATTCACAATTCAGGTAAAAATTTCCTTATTCACTTTAAACTGAAGAAATAGACACAGTAAAATTTTTTTAAAGAACATTACATAAACAAGTCCCTGTCCATTATATTTCATTTGAGACAAAAAAAAATAGCTTGGAAAATATTTTTAGGCAACAGATAACTTGCTTCTTACTTGCATTCACCATATATTTTAGAATACTAAACCCTGTAGAAAGTGATGATTTTTATGATTTTGTGGACTTTCCAGACCTTTGCATGGCATTAACCCTTTTTTTTTGGCACAGTCCTCAACTTAACTGACATGGTCTCTTACATCAGCAAAACTACTTACAGGAATTTAACTGAGAAATATTTGACAAGGTCAAATGGAATTAAAATTAATCTGGCTAAATTAGAAATATTTCAAATTTCTTCCTAGGAGAAATTTAGAGCTTTGGCTCTTTCTTGAATATCCATATGATTGTTTTTCAATTCTTAAATCTTTTGACATTGTTTGAAGTTGTTTTGTTACCTATGCATAGTGTGTTATAATTTCAAACAAACATTGGAAGATTCTATTTCAGTAAAAGTCCAGATTTATTTGTTAGCAGACCTATAAAAGTAACTGAAGCATGTTTTTATAATACCATCAACAAAATACTGTGAGTTTGAGAGCTAAAACACAACTATTGTTTAATTCAGTCAAAAGAGACACAGAGTATTCAATGCCAAATAAGGATGAGTGTTTAATTCCTCATTAGGATTTTCTTCAGGGTAAAATGCATAGTGCCTCTATTACAAGAAATAAACTAGATATTAAAAAAAAAGTGCATTATTTATTCACTTCTAAAACTTACACCATCAGCTGACAGACAAGTTGCTGAAATGACCTTTTAATTGTCTTCCTTAATAAGGATTTCACTTAGAAAATATGTCAAAGCTTTATTGTTCCAGAAAGTAATGAAAGATGATCTGATGAAACACAAAAAATGATGCAGTGTAAATTAATATTTTTGTGTTACAGCCTAAAATATATTTCATCAGTCAAAACAGTCTTAGCAGATGGATATAACCATAAAACAGGGCAAATTTCTGCTATTAAACAATTAGATAATTGGCTTGCTATTTTTCCCCTGCCAGAGAAGGAATCATAAAAATGAAAGATTTTTATTATAAAGACAGTAACCTGATATTATTAAGAATACACTCACCCTTGGCATTCCAGATAATCTGCCCTTCACTGGACTTGATCTCTGCTTCTTTCCCTAGGATCTCAGGAGATTAGTGACAGTTTGTCCCAAAGAATTGTTAACCTTTATGCCATGTGTTACGGACTGGAGGAACAGAGAGACCTGGGACCTGAGTTATCTGTTCACCTACTTCAATTCCTGACATACTACACAGTAAAAAAAATTTTTTTCCCTCCCCTCAGACAAAGTTTTCCAATACACCGTGGTAAAAGCATCGTATCTTACCAACAGACTTGCAGTTTCTGCTCTGTGGGATGTCACACCATTGAAAATCTTCTGGCCTTGTTTTTGTTTTGCCCAAGAGCAGACTGCACCTGAATTAGCCTGTGACATGATCCAAGCACAAGGACACAGCTCTGTGTGACATGCCCGAGGACTGGTGCGCTGCAGGGACAGTGTCCTGCACCAGAAATCGTGGGGTCTGTTACCATCCGCATTTTACTAATTTCCAACATTTTTTCAGTCTTGCCTCTGCCCCATGCAATGGGCAGAGAGTGCACACAGTGAGTGGCCCAGCACTGTACCACACCAAGCACAAGGCTGCTGCTGGGAGGGAAGGCACCTCACTCCTGCGTGGCATTGCTCAGAGAGGAGGGAGGTCACTGCTGAAAAAGCCAAATATTGAGCTGCCACTGTCACAATAAAAAAACTCCATAATAAATACAAATGAAGTTAAGGGATACTGCACCTCTGCAGCCTTTCTCTAGTCAGGACCCAGTACAGTGAAAAAGAAAGGAAGATGTGTACAGAAAAATTCTATTTAGCCTTTGAATTCAGGCTCAGACTTGGAAAGGGAGAGTATCTGCAGATCTTAGGCCCACCACACATTATATGTGACAGTTCTTGTAATGAAAAAATGCTCAGGGCAATGGCATTAACTGTCCAGGAGCATCTGAAGTGAACTTCAGTGCCCTTTAATCTCTCTTGATCTCTTAATCTCGCTTGATAGAATACCATATAAAATCATAATTTTTTTCAATGTGACGTTTACAAAAGTTTTGCATTGTACTATATTAGAACAATTTATTTGAGCTGCCCTAACAGGGAAACAAACAGTCTTTCAAAATGTTAATATATAATAGATTAGCATTCAGATTTAATTTCTTTTCAAGCTTCAAGATGAAGTATATATATCTTACAATACAAATGGTTTCCGCATTTGCCACATTTGATCTACTGCTTGCTCACAGTAAGCAATTGGCAAGAGTAAGTCTCAATTTGCCAGAGGGTTAGGAAGAGGAATATCAGATCCATATGTTGAAGAGCCAGGTCCTGGCTTGCTTCAAGCTTAAATTGACCATTGACTTGAGCAGGCATTCAATCAATTATGCAGAGAATAAAAGTCGTTGGATTACAATCTTAGATACCAAATCAAAATGAATTTTTAAAATGCATTTTAAAGCATTGTTGGCCCTGGAATAGTATTTTAGTACAAGAAAGGAGACTATTACCTCTTTCCCAGTGGAGCTGTCATCTCATTGATATTGACTTGTGTTTCCCAGCTGCAGACACAGTAGGACTGACAAAATTCAAGTCTCATTGAATTTTCAAGTCCCATTAGAAAACAGTAAGACTCAGAAAACCTCAAAGCCAATTTAAGCTAAAACCTATGGATAATAAAAGTATTCATGCTTTCTTTCAATCTTGAAATTTAAAAAATGCCATTTACTCATTAATATTTTAAATTAGCCCCCTCTCCCTGCTAAAGAAATCCTTGGGGACCCTAAATGGTGAATCTTGCAAGATAATGCTGCATGATAAATAATTCAGATGGCTGCTCTTCTCCCTACTTCTCTTCTTCTTAAGAAGTATAAATTTAAGTTTGCAATATAGCATATCTGAAAATATGAACCAAAATCAGTGAAGAATATAAGACTCGAACCTGGCTGGTTTTATGCTCCCTGTTTTATTCAGCCTTGTAAATCCATCATGTGAAAAATATGTTCTTTTTTTTGTTAATTATACGTGAAGAAGTGGCAATGAAAATATATATTCAATTCATTGTAAGAATATGATTTTAATTTCATGTATAGTTGTTTCAGAGGTTTAACTGGGATTGGAATTGCAACATGTTTGCAAGGAACAATAGCAAAATTTCAGTTCTAAGGAAATGGAAAGAGGAAAGATAAATGTGGTGGTATTGATTTGTTTTAACTTTTCTATTCATTTGCTTACAATGTAGATATCAGAACTCAGCAAACCTTACCAAAGATGAGAAATGAAAGAACACAATGATTTCTCTCTTAAGGACTTTTTATTATTCAGAAAAGCCAATATAGGAAAATTAAAATTCCTGTTAAATACAAACTTCAATCAAAACGTGAGCATTCAGTTCAAACAATTAATGAATCTGTCAACATAAACAAAGCAGAAATAATCTTTTTCTTTCTTTGTCTTTCTTAGCTCCTAGGGGTGTAACAATGCATTTCTCTTTAACTTTCAGCAATCCACAGACAGTAATTATCAGCCTTTTCTGGTAATTTTCTCAATGTGTATTATTAGTAGAGTATGACCATTTTTTCATTTCATCTTTAGAATGTTTATTTTTCTTTGTTTTTTTAATTAAAATACATTTAGGTAAATATAATTGCAGAAATAATACATGAGAAAGACCTATTATGCTTTTTATAGCTCCTTATACATGCCTTTTATAGCTCCTTATTCTTTCAGTGTTACAAAGTGTAGTATGTTTTCATTGGACTCATTCTCTTGTGTACAATGCACTAGTTCTGAATTTTTCAGCAGAGTTCTGAAATGGATTGAGCAACACAATTTACACCTTTTTTCCTCCAAGAGACTGAATCAGGAGGAGCTGAGGTGTGTGTACTCCATGCAAAACAGGTCTTTGAAGTACCACTGGAACTGTTGAGACTACAATCCTACATTCTCATTGCAGATCTTCATTTTCCATAATCCAGAAGAGCGGTGGGTGTGTCTATTAGCATTTTGCTTTGGATCAGAGCAGCACCAAGACCCAGCTGGGATGTGTCAGCACATTCATGGATGTGTGTGAGGGTCAGACCTGGCATGGGGCCTATGGCCCCACCACATCTTCCAGAAGGGAGGAGCTCAAGACTTCTAGCAATTGCTCATGTGGCCATTCCTTCACCCAACTTCATCTTGGGTATTCCTGAACAGACCAAGAGGTTTTTGGGTCGTGGAGAAATTTCAGAGTCAAAGCATGACTGGGCTGTGTGGTCCCTGACTCCATGTATAGTACCTTGCCTAGTGTCAAGGCATTGTTCCAGAGCAGAATGGACCTGAGGGTCACAGAAATATTTCTTATTGAAGTGTTAAATCATTCAGCAGACATCCACCACTTAACAGGAAAAGGATTAGCACAAAATGATAGTTTGGCAAACAAGTGTTTGGAATCTTACACTTAGTTTTCAAATCTAAATTGGGTCACACCACAGTCATTTCTCCTCCTCAGTAAAGGAAGAGTGGAGAGATTTTAATGAGATTACAATTATGATCTTGCATAAAAACTAAAGCCTTGTCTCCTGCTTGCAGTTCCATGAACCAGAAGCATGAATTAATTGAACTATACTTGCACATTTGCAATTAGTTTTGATTACTGGGAGAACCAAAACCAGATTCATGTTCTTAACTTGGAATCTGGGGGAAACAGTGTTCCAGTAAAATACCACTAACCCTTTCTAACGAAGGCTGAGAAGTTCAAAGCCTTGTTTTTGGGGCTAATATCAAGATTGAAGTAATACATTCTAATAAAATATTAATTAATTAATTAATTAAATTCCTACTGGAGAGTGAGGGGTATTTTCACAGTGTCATCCTTGTTGTTATGAAACAAAGGTAGAAGAAAATATTTTTATTAGTAAAACAATATATATACTGACATTAATGAGTCATCTGAAAGCTCATCAAATTAGTTGCCATATACCCGATTAAATTTAGCGCAGATTGTGTGTGTTTCCCATTTTTACAGTTATCTGATTTATATATTTTTCTTCTCTTATATTCCTTCAATGTTTTTGCAAGGTTCTGAGTTAAAAGCTCTTCTGTACTCATTTTTATTATCTTTTTTTTATGAAGAACTGACAGATGCCTTAATAAGGAATGGACAGCTGGTATATATACAAAAAGGCACAATCAATTTAAGCTACAGTTTAAAAGTACATAAAACAGCTGTACCCTACTAATGAATTTTAATAGTTTTGTATCTTGAGCATCATACCATTTGAAATATTGATAATTAAATGTGCATTTTGTTAATGAAATCTTCCCCTTGAATCATTAAAACAAGCAAGTTGCACTTTTGGTAAAAACTTCTCAGACATGTTTGGAGAGCTGTTTTGCTTTGTCTTAGGTTCGTAGCTTTTATATATCTTTTTTAAGTTATTTTAGCTTTCAAAATACAATTATTCAGTACTGATTTGTTTGAACAAGAATTTTTTTTTTTGATTCTGTCATCATGTAGCAGTGTTAGCTGTTTTCCATTCTAATGTTGCCTTTCACTCCCAGAGATGCACACAAAAAGCACAAGAAAGGTAATAACAGCCATGGAAATACATGGAGAACATACTGGGGAGATTGTTTTGTTTTGTTTGTTTGTTTCTTCTCTAATAAAAATGTGATTATATGAATAAGAAAATCTCTAAGTTAATGAAACAAAGGGATATACACTGGGTATTACATCCAAAATAATTTTTATTCTCTACATTGAAAGCTCCTCTGTAGTGAACTCAGGTTCCAAAATTTTATACTACAGACAGAATGAGTGAGTCTGGCACCATCAGAGAGAAACACATCCAAACTACATCTTGGCAGTATGTCATATATGGTTGCAGCAGGGGTAAGAGCTAGACTGGCTGGCACTGGACAGAAATTATTGTGAGCTGGTAGCCCCTGCCTTTTGGCAGAGACATTTCATGTTGTCACAGTAGTCTGAATTTTTGCTTGAAGGCTGAAAGAACTAATGTACCCATCATGGGTGTCACTGCTAAACAAATGAAAGCAAATTCAGATAACCTAAGCACCCATACTTGGTACTAAGCAGAAACAAATATAGAAGTGGTTTTTAACCACATTATCCCAGCTGTGTGAAAAGCTGGTGTTCAGAACAACTGTATTTCCTGACCACAGCCATTCCTTATTCCAGTAGCAGAGACAAGCTGAGATGAATGCCCACTACTCTTTCAGCGCCACAAGTATAGCAGGAAATTTGTTTGCAGTCCTTAGCTATCCCTTAGCTGTCTCTACCCTTGGTGTCCCTGTCTTTCCAAATTGCCCATGCCTTTTCCTTCTACACAGGGCAATGTCCATATATATGTCAACCTCCACTTGCAGTGGGTTAAGAACCATTTCCCTTTTCTTTAGGCTTAGGAACTTCTTCCCCCTTTCTACCCCTTCCCTTCTTTACAGGGATTTTCTCACAGCATATTCTCTCACCTAGGCACATCCTTCATTTGGGTCTCTACTTACCTTAGGTACAGCAATGTGACAAGCAGCACAAGAGAATTTTGTCAGATCTAGCAATCAAAGATTTTAAGTCCTTCCAAAAATAAATAACTTCTAGTTTTTATACTGTTTTTATACCTGATTTAAGATACAACGCTTTTTAAATTAATTTGGAAATGGATGAAATTAATGTTAATTTAATTTCAAAATTAAGGAGGGTGGATGATTTAAAATAAGTTTCCTATATAAAAAAATGAAATTTCATAATTGAGCCACTAATTGGAAGCAAAAAAAGGTAAGTATATCATGCTTCTTATAGTTCTTCATTAGCTAGGACACTAATGACTCCCAAATCACTAAAATTACTGTCAAATGGCAGAGTGTCACCTTCCGTATCACCATAAATTCAATTTTCTCTTCATTATCACCTGTTTACTGTTCTAAGTCCAGTTTGCTAGAGTAGAATATTTACGTAACATTTTTACCTCTCTTACTATTCCAGATAAGGTCATAATTACAATTGGAGATATAAATCTCCAATCATTTTTATAGATCATGCTTTGCTTTACACCGATATCAGAGCATGCAAATTTGACTTCTTTGAAATGAAACTGAGCCATGTCATCAGCACAACTAATGAATTCCAGCCAACAGGCCTTCAATCAATAAGGCCAAAATATTTTCAGAAAGAGTCTCCCTAAAGTACATGCATTATGGATGTCTGGTAACACCATTTTGCTTTACAACACCATTTCTGCTGTACAGCATTGAGTGTTAGTGTAGATGTAGGTGAATACAGCCCAAATAAAAACTATGCCCTGGGGCATGGGTGTGAGCTGAGGAATATGTTGAAGGAGAAATTTGGGCCTATGCATAGAGGATTCAAGTAGCTGGGCTAAGTATGAATATGTTTATTCAGTCCAAATCTGCCCCTACTTATCTCAGCATGTGGGCATAATATTTTCATTCCTAAGCTCTTCTGAGCTGTTCTTGACAGGAAAGGATATCTTCCCCCTTCACAGGCTAATACCTAAACAGCTTACCTAAACACGTAAATTGGAAAGTCCCTGAGAATATATTTTCTGATAGAGAACACGGCATGGTAATCACTAATTGAAAGACAGAAATCATCACTGTAAACTACACAGAGATCCATGAATTGTATTGATATTTTACATTAAGTAAAATTAGGTAGTACATTCAGAATTTATGGAGTATGAAAAAAGATACCACGAGTTTAGGACAGCCCCACCATGGCATCAGTCTGCGCAGGAACATAGCTTTACCTTGTAAAATAGAATAAAAATGACTGCATCCTATGTAAACAAGGCAGTGGGGGACATGGAAGTCTAAGGAAATAAGTTCCGAGGGAAATGAAAGACTGAAGTTCCTGAGGCAAAGGAGTAAAGTGATTCAGGGAGTGAAAACAGCGCTGAGTACCCAAGATTAGCTACACAATACTGGATGCAAAAACCAACGGCTCTATGACATGCTATAGTTTTCTCTGCCTTCCAGGTTAGCCCCTTCTGGTTCCATAAGCAATAAATTACTATCCCTTTTTTTTTACTTTCTTACAAAGTACATGCATATCAACTATCCCTCAGCTAATAGTCTCTCAAATAACAGCCATACAATGTTGGACTCAATGTTTTCAGCTCATATTTAGTTTGGAAAGATGTCCATTTTTCTCATGCCTGAATAAGGGTTTGTGCTTCAGCCAAATTGTTTGCTTTTTCCTCAGTAACATCAGACAGTCTGTTGCCTGAATACGTATTATTCCTCCACACAGATCTTGCCTTATTTCAAAGAAAATAGCAGAAGTGCCTTATGTTGACACAGGTGGTAGTAATGGTTGATATTGATGGTTAACTTTGATGAATTGTTAAATTTCACAAATTTCATTACTATCTTGTAATTACTACATTTCTTCATGACTCATAAATGGTGCTAGTTTTTATGAAAACAGACGCAACTGAGCTATTAACAACAGTTTCATTCTCATTGTCTTAAAAAGTTTTAAATACACCAGATGGGGCAGGAAGGCAGAGAGATCAACACCTGACTTCTAGAAATAGAAGTTTCAGGTTTTTTTTCTACATGCACATGCCCATGATTATCAAGAAAGTAAAGTAGTCTGGTTTTGAAAGACCCCCTTAAGTATCCAGCAGAATACATTTATCCTAATCTTTAGCTTGTTCCACTAATAACATATGTATAAAAAATTCATTCCTTTCGATGAATATTTTAGTGAGAGAAGAAAACAAGTTTTCTCATACATCATCAATGTACCTTATTACCCGAGAGGAAAATCAGAAGAAGAGTAGGAAAGATACATATAATATTTTCCTATTTCCTTCCATTCTCATGGGGTTTCTTATAATTAGGATTTTGGAGGTAAAGTTTGTTCATGCCAGATACTTAGAGGTACCCAACTCTTTCCAGGCATTGAACTGGGCCAATGAATTGCCCTTCAGTGGTATGGGATTGTCTGGTTTGTTAGTCTCTTCCTTCTACTCTGCATGGAACCCTTTGGCCTTAGATACACAGTGCAGTGCTCCACTTGCTGCCAAGGGAAATGAAGCCTTTTATCTGTGTACCATAGCTAAGACTCTTATGCTGAAGCCAAAAGTAATCCACTGGATATATTTTAGAACAGTTATACATTGGAAATGTGAATTAGAAAGTTGATTTGAACAGTGTTTAATGAATTTCTAAATGCATATTATGTTAAATACTGCAGTTCATACGTGAGTTAATTTTATAGCTGGCTTTTAATGAATAGAAGAAAGCATAGATTTGTCATCAGTGGAATGAAAACTTTCATTGACTACTGAAATAGCAACTAAAGTCTTCTGATTTTATTGAAACACATCTGTTTGCTTTGGGTCTGACAACAGTTAAAAATTATGAAAAATAACTGCCTGCTGAGAAATGAACGAAAGTCATCCTTTTTCACAACTATATCACCATATCTAAACACGAACAAACTGAGAAAACTGCATTAGACAACTTCTTTAATCTCCAAGAGATGCAACCTCTGAATCCAGCTTAATAAAAGCCTATTAACACAAAATGTCATATTGCATTATGCAATCAATGTGGGAAGGAATTAACATAGGGACACCTTATAGAGATTCTTGCAGAAGCCGTAAGCAAAATTTCTGCATCTAATTGGCTACTCAAATAGAATTTTAAAAAGATTCATTTTGCTTTTAAAATTAACACTGTTAGATGAAAGAACATTGACTAGGCTGCAAGCATGTCAATAACACAAGGTAAAGCAATATAGCTAGGGGATATCTTCAATTACATTTTCTTTATGACATCCCAGAGAATTTATCTATTATAAATTACAAAATATCAGCCCTCTGTGTGCCAGCTCAAACTCACATAAGAGTCTTCTAAGAGAAGGAGAAAATCCAGTTTTCCATTACAATTCTGGCAAATATATGTTAACTATAGGATAATCATAATATTTAGAGACAAGAACATCAGTAGTACACAGGTATTCCATAATAGAGTTTCATAGCAAATGGTGTGTCTAAGTTTCAGTGACAACTTTACAGAAACAGTTTTACTGGTTTCGTTTTGAACAGGCTAAGAGCCTTTGTAGCTTCATCTACATAATGAACCTGTGATGGCAAGGTTACACAACGTAAGAATATTAAACCTGTATGCTCTAGTTGTTTAAGTGAGAGGATAGTGGCTTGCAGACTTAAGCATTCTTCCTTTCATTTCTAGCTTTCCTAAGAAACAAGGCAGTATCTTCTGGTGGTAATTGCCTTGTTTGTAAATTAGAAGAAAGAGATGCAGCTGTAGAGAACCCTACAGGGTCTCTATCTTCCAGGTAAACATAATGTGGAACACAATTGCATTTAGGCAGATTGTAGACTATTGTAAAGGGTATTGTGAAAATCAGGGCTGCAGTAACTTTAGACCATAAGAGGTACTTAAAACAAGATAAGACTAATAGAAAGGAGTCTTGATATATAGAAAACAGCTGGGAGCAACAGGAATATGTTTAAGTCTTCAAAGTAAATCAAGTACTTAGCTTTTATTCCCACAGACATCTGAAGATCTAGGCAAAACTAAGTTCTCTACAGAAAAGAAAACAATAAGTAAGTTTTCTTTCTTTTCATCTGCATTTTGGAAAGATTAGTAGATTAGCTGTGCAGTGAGAAACTGAGTGTTTAGCTACTGACATGATAGAAGCATTACTATCAGATAGTTTACCTGAAGTATGCCAATCACTGAGCCTATCATTGTGTGTTGGAGCATATACTCCTTGGTTCGTGGGTACATCTATGGCTAAACTGGGTTTCTCTTCTGTGTTCACATGTCACAGTACAGCTGGTCTGTAGCTGGACAAGATAAATCTGGTCATAGCAAATCCAATTCAGCTAACCTGGCTCATTCTGGAAAAGAAGTAGAACAAGTCCCTGGGTGAATAAATTTGAACAAAAACAGTGACCCTCAGCCAACCCTGTTCAAGCCTAGATGCAAAACCACCACTGGCCAGAGATCTGGGAGGAGAGAGATCCCAACCAATTAGGTATCTAAACCTGGGAAATTCAACCCCCCTATAAAAAGGGCAGCCATTATAAACTCAGTGCTGTTTGCTGAGGACACTCAGTGAGTTTTTGTCATCTCTGTCTCCGACCAAAGACCGCATGTAACATTCACAAGGTGCCTGCCATGGTGTCTTGATCCTGAACTGGATAAAATATGCTAGTACGCTTCTCATGTAAACTGGGCCTGTCAGGGTTTAAAGGAGACTGCTTTTTCTGAGGAACTCCAGACTGTGGCATGTAGTCTGTGAAGGCTTCAATGAACCTTGAACATACAAGGAAAAAGTGACTTGACTTGTCTTTGGTTGTTCTGATTTTTTCTCAGCCTGAATTCAAGTGAGAGTATACTTAAGTATCCTTGATACACAGAGTTTCAATGATTCTGAAGGGCAAAGGGGTAAGGGAATCCCAGCCCCATAATTTTTCTGTCACACATTAATGATGCACATAATTCCCCCAAAAAGTGGAACATTAGGCATGAACACTGTGAGGACAGGTCCATGTAGAGGTCTAGCTTTATTGGTATTAGCTGTTTGCTTTACAGAACTCAGGGTTCAATGACTGACCACTTTCAGTTCTTTTCACCTCTGTTTCTTCATAGTCATCTTTTGTTTTGATAGTCCTATCAAATCTTTTGATCTCTTTGCACAGCTAAATATTTTGTGCCTTTCATTTATATCTAATCCAGAGATTACTTTGAACATCAGTAGAGAAAACATCACATTCTGGAAAACCTGAAAATTCTTTTCTCAGAACTTTACAGACTAATGGTCTGAAGAGATTTCTCGTTTACTTTTTGGAGCTGTGAACTCAGTCAGAATAAAAGCTCCAGTGAGCTTCTAAAACTTTTGAGGCTACTATTTTAAACTATTACCACTGGTATCCATGAGAATGACTGGGAGATGGGCTCTTTAAAACAAAGAATTGCCAAAGTACTTTAGAATCGGTGGATTTTCATCATAAAAATTTACAGACAATATGAATATTTTGATCAATGTCTCAACTGCATTGTAAATTACTAACAACCATTTTTGCTTCTATTTTAATGGATACTGTTAAATGTTTTTTGCAATTATACATATTGATTTTTCTTAGCAAATTAATCCAAGCTATGTTTCACATTTATACTAATGATTTAACAATATGAAAAGCCTTGGCCATACATACAATGTGCTACTTATTGCTCAATTATATTCCACATAACTTTTAGGATGCACTTATTAAGACTTGATTACAAATCTTTGGCTTTCTGATTGCATATGAATGTATGTTTAATAGAAAAAATGTTAGCAGTATTGAAATTAATGGTTAAATTGTTACTGATTTTCATAGCATAGGATTTTCACCTTATATACAGTATTTCATTTATCTCTTCTAATTACAATACCATATGTAGCATTTAGTAAGAAATATTTTATTTTCAACATCACATTGAAACCCCTATTGCCACTAACACTTGGGAGAAATAATGAAATGCAGTGTCTTAGAGAAAGATCAAATGAACAAAATTCTCAATTATTGGTGATTTTAGAAAAGAAATACATGATTCTTTAAGACCATTTTCAATGTTTTTCTTTTTTTTATGTGAGAAAATTATCTTTAATGAAACATTTTATTATTTTAAATAATATTCCTATTTTTTTTTTGTTAGAATTTTAAAAACTTTAATTCCCAAATATGTCTGGCTGAATATCTGCAATATTTGATAGGCATAGATGTCCATCCTTGAACCAGCTAGTTCTCCCTTGCATTTTTAGGAATATGTAAAAGGTGTTGAGAGGCATTCACATAAGAAGTTATTTTGGAAGGCCCTAAGTCTGCATTATCTGCCAACGTGTTCAGAGTTAAATTATCAAGAAGAGAGGTTCAGTGACACTTTGGACATATTCCATTATCCTTTTAATGTCAGGCTAATATTAGAAACAGAAATGCATTTGCCAAATGTCTTTCAAGTTGCATTTATCTACCTTTACCTCTTTTCCTAGGAAGCGTTTTTGCAACAGTGGAACTATTTTCTTCCTTGAATACGTCACTCAACAGCAGAAAAAGGGTGTAGAAAGAGATTATAACAAGGAAAATGAACTGAAAACTCAAGTGCATTTTCTCTAAGGGCTTTTTCCATCTGATTTCATCATCAACAAGAAGCAGCCAAAGAGATGAGAATTCTCTCTTCTTTGAAGCAGGACCAGAGTTAATATATGCATTCACAGTCTGGTAGATCTGAGAGTGAAAATATTTTCATCTAAGATATAACCTCTATTTATGTTTTACAAATTTCTTTCTATTTATTTTAGAAGCATAATTGTGTGCCTCTTTAAAATAATTACTCCCTTATAAGAATAACATCCCTGTGTGGTTTAGGCTTTTTTTTCTTTACATTTTCTTAGGAAAATGCATGGCTGTTTCATTTATGGCTGAACTGTGTGACTGGGACTGTTATCCCTGGTGGTCAGTGAGTGCCATGATGTGCAATATGCATACATATTAAAACATATCTGCATTTTTAAGGCTGCTATCTGTTCTCTTAACTAATTTGTCACCCTCACTACTTATTATCATTATTTACATGGAGGTCTTGCCTACAGTATTTTAGGTAATGCTACACTCTGAAGTGCTTGAGTCATTAAAGTTGTGTTCATAACAGAGCTACATACTCATAAATTCTGCTCTTGTTGCTCCCTGGCAGACACCTTTCAGACTTTAATTTGTCTGCAAAAATCCACTCTCCTTGTCAAAAAGACACCTCTTTTATTTTCTGAAGGCTTCCCTTAGCATCCCTGGTTTCCTGAAAATTTTGTCTGTTGACATTACTGAGGCATTCTGGGGACAAAATTTCTCTACAGCTGGAAATATGTGCTTTCTTTAGTCATAACTAATGGCTGATGGCTTACCAGGAAAAGTGTTGTTTCTAAGACCATTAATCATTCCAAAAGGTAAGCATGCATCGGAAATTAAATTCACTGTTATTTGCACAGGTTATGGCAATGAGCACTCAGAGTGTAGTTGTCAGCAGTCAGATCAGACAGTCTTGTCCCTCATGACAGTGGCATTTAGCTCTCCATCAAGCTCTGAATCCCATCTGGACACCTGAAAGATGTAGGAATCAACTTATAGCAGGATGACAAAATATATACTAAGCAGGGATGGTGAGATGACACAAGCTTGTGTTAATGGGAGAAGTGAATTGAAAACATTCAAACTTGCTCCAGTCTGGCCTTTATTCTGCCATGAAACTGTCTAAACTTCAGAATTAAATTGTCAAATCAGCTGATCCTAAAGTAAAAATCCTGCTGTCACTGCCAAACATTACTGTCAGGTCACCAAAGGTAGAGGGACAACTTTATATTCCTGTTCCATGCTTTAGCTAAAAAAGATTAATCTTGTTGTTAATTTCATTCTCTGAAATAAAATTTGTTGCCAGAACAAAAATCTTTGTTCTATGACTAAGGCACATTAAATGGACCTCGTAGAAATAGTGCCAAGAACTTTTCATAAGAGGGAAATGTATGAAATTACTATCCATCTTCGTATAGAGATGGACAAGGAGGCAAAGTTGATAGTCCTGAGGGATCATTACTTTATCTCATATAAGCAGAAGGAGCTTTCTAAGGATTAAAGAAACCTCAAAGCCTCTGAGAGTCTCAATTGAAATGAGAGTAAGTACTTTGTCACCTAAATTTCTGACACAGTAAGTGATAGCTAGAGTGAATTGATGGGCTGTGAACACAGGTGTTCCATACCCTTGTAGCTGACTGTGAATTGTTTACTAAGTAAAAATTTAAATTCTGACATTTAGTTTCAAGAATTCAGTTGTTTCCAGTCAGAAAGCTTATCTATTCAAAATGCACACCAGGATGGAACTGCCATTAGGAGAACCATATTGTATTTCAAGAGCACCATTAGACTTTATGCAATTTTGATTGAACTGTTATCACAGATCATCTGTTTTCTTGCCATCCAGACATTATGCATAACTTCAATTTATGCTGAGGAGTGTAAAGTTCTTTCCTAGATGTTCATAGTCTATAAGCTATTTAAGATTAATATAAGTAATATTTTTCATCGAGCAATTTCCTGAAAACTGTCACATAGAACTGGTCTTTATATTTCCAGGCCATTGCATCAGTGTTAAAAATATTTGTGATGAAAACATCTTTGAAATTATTAAACATTGCCAGAAGTTGTATTAGTGGTAATTCAGCTTGCATTACAATGCTTTGTCACTTGGAAAAATCATTGTAATTTAGCTTCTTGAAAAGTCTTTTTCTGAGTCCTAGCAGAGACAAAATGATAGGCAGAGAGGTCAAATTTTGAACAAACAAAAGGACCATCTGTCTAACAACTAATTTCTCTTCTAAAATTGCAGATATTGATGTTTCTGCTTTATAGTAGCTAATTAAATATCAGTATTTGAGTCTGAGGTGTAAGTAAGAATTTCTAGATGTATTTATAGTAGAAGCAGCTTTCCTGAAATAATAAATTATTGTTGTTTTCTCTTCTGTGTCGATTCTCCTAGGCAACATTCTGCCAGGCATCCTGGTCACCACAAATGCTGAGGACATCCAGAAGAGGTTTGAATTCTGTCCTGAGCCCAAAAGATTGTGGACTGCAGCTGTGCATACACTTTGTTCTGATCTCATGAGGTTTTCTCATGACACTGAGAAGTCACTAAGGGTTCATCTGGACTGCCTTTTACTACAGGTGTTGATAAGATGTTGAATCAATTATGAAGGAAAATAAGCTGTAATTTAGGTGAATGTAGCTTATGCTAAGTGATCATAATTTATTTTCAGACCTGTCTTCATGAGGTCTGTGTCCATTTTAAGCACAAGTATAGATAATATGGATACACAGTCTTATTACATATTGGAGTACAGGAATAAATTAAATTTGTATATTGGAGTCTAAGGAATAAATTAAAATTGAAAGGCTAACTAGAATAAACTAAAGAATTTAATCACATGATTAGAAGTTTTTTGTAACCAATTAGAACTTCTTCTGTTTCTAATAGCTCAAAGTTTTATTTCAAAATAACTTAAGACTTTCAGAAGAAAAAATAAGTTCTTTTGAGATGAATGATTGTTATGAAAAATCTGGAACAGAAAAATACTTCAGTGGGGTCTCACAAGAGCAGAGTAGAGGGGCAGAATCATCTTTCTCAACCTGCTGATCAGACTTTTTGTGATGCAGCCCAGGCACTGTTGTCTTTCTGGCATGCAAGAGCACATTGCTGAGTCATGTTGAGTTTTTTGCCCACAAACACCCCCAAGTCATTTTCCTCAGGGCTTGTCTGTTGTGTCAACATATTATGAGTTTCCCTGCAGAAAAATAGTCTAATGGGAAAGCTGAAATTTGCAGAGCACAAAGTTCTATAAACAATCTCTGTCCTGTGTCTCTGTCTCGGGAGATGTGGGTTTGTTTCTCTCTTAGCCAATGTGTGAAGTTTTGTTATCTCTCTGATATGGTAAGCTTTTCTGGGATTCTTCCAACACAGAGCATGAAGAAGCAACAGCTCGCTCTGTACCTGGGCAGAAATAGCCCAAGCTTTGAACAATGGAGTCAATTTTAATAAATCATATTAAGCCTTCTGATATGGAGTCCATGAGTCCTGTTTCACCGCTCTCACCGCAACCATACTTGTCTCCATCTCTTCTCCTCCCAGCCCATACTTGTGCTTGGGATTGCCCCAGCCCAGGCACAAGACTTTGCACTTGACCTTGTTGGACTCCATGAGGTTTGCACAGACCCACGTCTCGAACCTGACAAGGTCCCTCTGGATGTCGTCCCTTTCCTCCAGCCTGTCAACCACACCACACAGGCTGGTGCTGTTGGAAAACTTGCTGAGGGTCTATTAGAATGGGTCAGAAAAGCCTGTCCCTATAGCCAGTAAACCTGTAGGGTTAACTGGAATGTTAGTGCCTGCTGTTGACAGTGCTGTAACAAGTGAATAAGAAACTACTAAGGTAATTAATGTATCTGTTTGAAGTCTTAGCTAATTTTTAAGATGATAACACAGGAATTTATCAAATTATTTTGTAAATACATTTACTTTTTAAAATTATTTCTCTATATAAAAACTAAAAATAGTCAATTATAAAATGCCAGATGATGGCAGAAGTTGTCTCTGTTTCTTAAGTGTAAGTCTACTTAGTCCACTTTCAAATTGTTTAAACCTGTTGCATAATAGGAAGACATGAACAGAGGTGAAAGGGCTGTGCTAAATGTACTTGATCTTGCATCACTATAGATAGCTGGGTAGATGACTGAATTCTGTTGCTTGTAATACACTTTTCTATGAAATACTTTACTGCTTCAGAAATAGAATATATATAGTGAAAATATATAGTTGAAACATGCATATACATTATCTACAGATGAAGCCATTATAAAAATATCATAGCACAGATAACACTTTAAAAAAGTTTTTCTGTATATCAAAATGTTTATATACTTCATAACCAACTAGTTATATCTTGAAAGGAGAGTACATTAGCTGAATATGAAATGCAAACAGCTCATAGTCTAAATATAGCATGGGTTCTTATAGACAGTGGTAAATTTATTACAAAAATTGCCTCTAAATAAAAGCAGTCTTTAAGAGTGCTACTTCCAGTGATGTTTTTTCTTCCTTTTCATTTAAATACAGACGACTAGGAGTAGAAATCAGACAGTTCTGGAGGTAAAATTTATGCCCTAGGAGGCTTGAAAAATAAGTGATTGTGCTCTCTCAAACCACTTATAACCCAAGGCCAGATACATATGATGCCAAAATGCACTCATGATAAAATCACATTATCATAATGTGATCTCTGTGTTTATTTTTATGCTCTTTAATCATTATTTGAATAGCTGACAATGAGGGTGCATGCATTTTAATTATGATTTCAAATTTGTTTCCCATTAAGATGAATCAAGGAATCATTTCTTTCAAGCCCTTAGCTAGGCTGTAGTGAAAAAGCTGAATCATCCTATGCTTATTTTATATACTAGAGATGATTTTTTTAGCACCATAAGGATCAGAAGTGTAAATTATTTCCCATGAATCTTGAACCTGCAAGAATAATTCTTCTGGCCAGATGAATCATACTTGGCTCATCTGTTCCTGTGGGACAAACACATGCCTATATAGTACACAAAAAGGAGTTAATACTCAAATTTCAGTTGGGAACACTTGCCTCACTTTTGTAAGAAAATAACACCTAGAACATTTTGCAGAAGTCTCAAAACTAGACCAAGTAAGTGTAGTATTTCTGTATTTTGAATTTAAGCTGTTTTGATAGAGTGGAGGAGACATAAGCTTCGGTTCCTGTTGTAAAGATTGTAGTAATACTTAGTCCACATTTATTTGATGTTTCTTCCTGTATAAATATGTTAATTGGTATCATACCTGTGTTATTTTCTGGCAGTGCTATTCTTTAACTCATTAAGACAAAGTGAAACAGATTACACTGAATAGAATGAGGAAGCTTCCATTTCTTCCTTTATGACAATCAGAATATCCAAGAGCTTGAAACACATAGCCTTGGACCACGTATAACAAATGTAAACTATATCTGACAGATTACAGAGAAGGCTCAACAACTGAGATTTTTAAATTAAAAAAACCCCTCCAACCTAGGGTTGTACTTACTGCTAAATCTGAGGAGGAACTGTGAGAACAAGGCTAATAAAAAGCCTCAAATTTCAGTTTCTCATCTCACATGATGTTAAGTTCCCTTCCCAGAGCTTCCTCCTCAGAAGTTTCTGAAAGATCTCAAAGTCTTTTGAGAAA
>VYXD01008298.1:0-13915 GCA_013397195.1 Hylia prasina | reverse complement strand
AAAAAAAAAAAAAAAAGCTGCTATTCCTTATCTAACCTTAAGACAGAATCATCATCACACAACTTTTATGCCAGATTACACAGTTGCTAAACTTTGAAGGCCAACTTTGAAGAACTTTGAGTTTGCATGGATGTACTACAGCAATCTAAACCTAGAAGGAATTACCCAAAATGTCAGATTTTGTTCAGGTGTTGTTAATTTTTTGTTTTTACTCACTTCCATAGTCTTAATATCTTCTGCAAAATTTTAATAAGAAAATGGTATAGGGACATATATTCTCAACAGGCTTTGGTCTCAGTGTGTTCTGCAAGATTGCCTCAATTTGTGGTAAAGACCCTGGAAGTGAGTGCATGTGTGAAATCACCAAGTTTTAACATTTGTTAGTTTATGATACCTCGTATGTCTTCTGTGTGGAGCATGGAAATAGAGGGAATTCAGAAGCTGGAAGCAATACCAAAGTCAGGCAATGAGCAGAACATCTCTTCAGAGCATCACATTGCCCAGGACAAGAGAGTCACAACTAAGAAAATATCCATTATGTCTTCTGGATTGGTGGAATTGTAATAATTTTTATTAACTTTTGTAATTTCCTGTCTTCCAAAATGACATGATGAAGGTATGACTTCTTTCTGCTTGTCCCAAAGTGGTTACTGCAGTTCTACAATGGAGGGACATTCTGAGATTAACAGGAAACAGTACTTTTAGAAATGCAAACAATTATTTAAATTCACATACTAATTTTGTCCATATAAGAAATAACTGAAATAACATGTATTCAATATATTTTGCTAGGATTTACTTTCCTGATTACATTTGTATGTTTAGCTTGTCAAAATACTGCAGGAGTCAGTTTTCATGTGAATTTGAGTCAATTTAAGATGAAATTTACATGGAAGTGAAGCTTAAACTGCTGGAATTTGGTCAAGTTTGAGAAGAAGCAGTGAGCCCTGGAGTGTCAATTCATGGATAGCACAGGATCAGGACAATGCTCCAAGATCCTCTGGATCATGTTCAATGGTGAGCATGGACAAAAAGTGCTTAATGTGGGATATATCTAGCTTGGTGAGTGATGTCAAAATAGAAGGAATTTCTAATGTAAATGGAAGCTGAGCTTCAGCAATATCAAAACATAAGTGCTTATGTGGGTGAAGGATCTGCCAAATGAGTCAGCAGCGGAAAAAAATCTCTTTAGAGATATTTTGTGGACATAACATCAAAAGTGGGAATTAGTCTGATGTCAGGGCTTATTGCTAATATAAAATAATCCTTTCTCCTGTCTGCAGAGTTGGTATAGCAGAACTCACCCAAACTCCACCAAACCTAAGCCAAGTTTTTTGTTTACCTTTGACCAAGATTATCTGAGTGGCTGACCTCTTCTAACATGGAAGCTGAAACTAAGGATATTCAATCTGGGAAAAAAAAAACCCAAGAAAACACTCTATAAAAAATGGTATTAGATCACTGCTTTATTTTTAAGTCTAAGACTCACAAAATAACTTTTTTTATTGTACATGTCATTGTACAATAGGAAAACATCTGTAGAAAGTAAACCAAAAGGAGTAAGCTGTAGAAACTTTTCAGGCTCTTCAGTCTGAAGGACCACAAAAGAAATTTGAATGCCATATAACCTTTCTGTTTTCCAAAGTATTGAACATTTCATAAATGGATGACTACTCTTAAGCAAAAAGGATTACAAAACCAATGAGGTGCTGTTACAAAAATCTATAAAATACACTTGTGAAAGTGCAGCTCATTATGGAGTATGACAGATAATTCTTCAGTTAAAAGGCACTGCTGTATAGACTATAAAGATATATGGATTCCATAGACCAAATTTAATGTGAGATGAATCCTTCCAACAAATAAAGTCTGTGCTTTGCTCTTTCTTCCATGAAAAGTTCTGTAACAAGGAGGTATTAATGCAAGGTACTTTCATGGGTGTGATTTTAAATGCTGAACTTTGTACATTACATGAAACATTTAAATCCCTCCCCATCCTGCTTGCTTGAAGAAAACATCTACCTGTCTTTCTCAGGAAATGATTTATCTGGTTAAGTTTATTTAAAAGTACCTTATGTATCTCCATATGACTTAGGGTGACTTTATGATGCTTGTATCCCCAGTCATCTGTCCCGTTTATGCTGAATATTAAGTTCTGCACCTTTAAGACTTTTTCTGAGAGCAAAGGGGGAAAAAAAGAAGTGTGGAGTTTGTTTTCAGAAAGGGCACTCGTTCCTCTGCATTCCTTCTCCTGGGCTGTGTTTGCAGCATGGACAGACCCTGGGAGAGAGCTCTCCTTTGCTTTTAGTTAGTTAGGGTTTTTTTTTTTTTGCTAGCTGAGGCATAGAAGTTCCCCAGACAGTGTTTTTTCTTTTTCTTTGAACTGATCAACCTGCTCTGGACTGAAAACCCAGAAAAACATTGGGAACTCACACCTGTGGCCCACTAGGACCTGGGACTCTGCATTCCTGAGCAAGAGGGACTGAAAAGGGACTGACCAAGCCGAGCTACACCCCACAACAAGGACTGTCTGAATTTGCCATGTCTTCAGAACAACGAGAGGTTTTATTGTTCCATATTATTCATTTTTTATGCTCGTGGATACTTTGCTTGTTAAATAAACAGTTTTTTCCGTTGTTCTCCAAGGAAATCTTTTCCTGAACCTGTTGGGGGAGGGGCTGCTTGAATTTGCTTTCTAGAGGGACGCCATCTGGACGTTTCCTCCCAAATTTGCCTTAAATCAGGACACCATATTTGAAAGGAATTTATGAAAGAATGAGAAAAGTCATGTAAGAGAAAATTCCAGACTAACAGAAATACAGACCAGTGAGAGCATGGCTTATTTTATGAAACATACAAATAACGTCACTGTTTTCCTTTTTTAAAAATTTATTCTTGAGATATATATATAGATATTCTATATACTCAGAACTTAGGCTTGAACCATAAATTACAGTTTATGTAAACTAGGCTGAAGTGTAAATGCTCAATTTTATGGAAATTTGTCAACTGAATATTTTAAAGTGCACACTATTTAGTGTAGTACACTTAGGAAGCTAAAGAATTTATACAGGATTAATGAACTCCATTAACTATAACTAAATTAGCTGCAGCTATTTCGGTGGTAAATATAATATAAACCCAATTTTTGTTTGTTATTGGAAAGAAGATATTGAGTTTCTTGTGAAATAGAACTCATAAAAAAAGTAGCTCAATAGAACATTTGGCCAGGTTCTCACATAAACAAATAGAAAACTCTAAGCAAAGTAATGAAATTATGTTTTATGAACCTTCTGGAGTAAGAAGAAAAACAAACAGAGGTTAATCAGTCTAAAAATGCCACAAGTAGATTTCTACTGTTTGGAGGCTTCAGGGTTTTCTCACATCCCAGTTAGAGGAAGAAAACTACTTTTTGTGGCTTTCTGCAAGTCTAATCTACCAATATATAAATGTCTCTATAGCTTTCATCAATCATTGTACAACACAAAATAATAGCATTTAAACTATAAAACAGCATGCTACAAAAACTTTTTCCTTGGAAAGTTAAACAATTTCTTGAAATATTTCTCCTGGATTCAAGATCATAAATTAACCAGACATGTATACATGCTGTCTGCTAATTAATCACAAAGTTAATTCTCTGGTTTTTGGCAATTATAATTTATTCTGTAGTGCAAAAAAGCAGTTTCTTCTGGAGTGTTTCAGACGTTTAGAAGAACATCTGTTTTACTATGAATGCACATAAAACTGAAGTGTAATGAATATATTAAATAAATATAATGAATCTGAAATATAAATGATAAAAAACTATAAAAAAGCTGCCAGTTGTTAGTTTTCATTTTTCCTGCCAGGACAAAAGTAACACTCTCAAGAACATTTGTGAAAATACATAAAAGAGCAGCATAACTTCATTCATTTTCCAGAAATATATTTTTAGAATACCCACTTTTCAATCTCTCTGAAGAAAAATCATAAGAATAACTGTCAGATGTACCTAGGGAATAATACCTTTTTTTTTTTTTTCCCCTCTCTTTGTTTTTCTTTTTTCAACTTCCACCCCATTTCCCAGTCCTCTCCCCTTTGGTTATTTCACACACAGGAGCCCTACTGACATCTATGAAGTTCAATACACTGAATTTATAACAGAGACTGATATGTACTGACCATAAAGTCCCACTCCCCACCCATCCTGCCAGTCATGGGGCAGGTAGGAAGTATAAAAGTCAGGATTGAAGGAGTGAAGTTGAGCCTGGGAGTAAAGGTGTTTTTCTGTTTCTTTCCATCCTACTTTGGTCTTCCTTGGCAATAAGCTACTCTCATTTCCCCCAGCTGAGTCTGCTTTTCCCTTGACAGTAACTGGTAGGTGATCTCCCTGTCTTTATCTTGACCCACAGGCTTTTTCATCTTATATTTTGCCCTTGTTCTGTTGAGGAGGAGTGAGGGAGCAGCTGGGTGAGAAGTGGAGGAGTGAGGGAGCATCTGACAGTCAACCTAGCTTAACCCAGCATGATAACAAAGGAGAGTTGTCAGATAAAGAATGTGCAGGGGTGCAAGGGAATGGGTCAAAGAGGATCTGCTAACAGGGAGAGGGCTCCTAGACAGCCAAAGAGCACATCAGGGCAAAATGCCAGTGGTCTTAATGATATAGTCTTAATGATATAGTTCAGTGATATAACCAATGCAAAAGCAATGGGAGACATCTGGATTTATGCTTTGAGACTGGCTGGAAGAAAAAAATTGAAAGTGGTATTGCTGTTGGAGGCAATAATCCAACATTTAAGGCAGGGCCCTTTTTTCTCACCATGTTCCCAGTTTCCCCATTAGCTGCATCTTGGAAACTTGCGTGGCTCCCCCAGTCTTATTGCTTCCCCAAACTCCACTATCCTCAGTCTCAAACCAATCTTGGATTCCTTTTAACGCGTCTTCTTCCTTCATCTTCCTTCATGAGTTGTCTCCTACTGCAAAACTTCATGTTATCTACTCCAGAGATATTATACTCCAGTTTCAGCTATTTTAATCTCATACCTTGAGGCAGGGAGGATTAATTCAATTTTGAATTGCTGCTGCCAGACTTTAATTTCTTAGTAGTGTGGTACATACAGCTCATTCTGAGATTCCTTAAAATAGTGTTGTACTTTTAAAGCTTATTGAACTTGCAGAAAACATTAATAGTCTACAATAACCAGTGCTCTAAACTGCTGCAGAGCAGCCTTGTCCATGTTTCCTGATAAATTTGACTATGTTATTGCAAAAACCAAAATTGCTGGAGTTGTATGGTTTAAATTAGTCAATCATGAGCATAAATATCTGCATTATCCCACAAGTAACATTTTTCAATTTGTAATGTGAGGTATTCGATTGTTCCTTCTCAATCTTGGGAATGATTTATGCCATTCTACAGAACCATAAGAGATCAGATGTGCCTCTGGCACCCTCCTGTCTTAGTCGGCATCATCCTGTACATAGCAATGTCAGTAATGCAGCAAACAGATTTTTACTATGTGAAGAACTGATGCAGTCTGAAATTCACAAATCTATTAGAGGAAAATAATCTGGGTTATAGAGTCAACTTCTGCTTTAGATGATGCAAAACTACTACAGTATTCTATTTATGGCTTTGTGCTATTGGTACTATATTTCATGACAGCAGAAAAATATTCCCGTTAATTCCCCCTAAGGGAGATGCACACAAAGGAAAATTTAAAATGAAAGGGTGAACGGTCATGTTTGACTCTGAAAAGCTGTGTGTGAGTAGTAGTTTTTGAAGGCATATGGAATGTTGGTTTCTTACATAAGGAAGAATTTGCCCTTGTTAAGGGATCAGTGATACTACTGAGACCCTATTTTCTGATGAGCTCGTGGAGTTATGTTTTTAACAAAATCCGCATATCCCTCTATGGATAAGCATAGCTATGTTGTCTACCTATAAATTAAGAGATATTAATTAGAACAACATTAATTTCTATGTCGTATCAAGCTTAAGTGTTGAGAACATTTTCTAACTCATTCTGGACCACTAAACAGGATTTAAAGCCCAGCTTCAGCCATTAGTTTTGGACAATTCCAACCCATCAAAAGTGGTTTTACATTCATAGTAGGGGAACAAATCCTTTATTCAACATAAAAAAGGGAAAAAAAGGAAACAAAAGTTTTCTGATTGTTTTTGATTATCATATGTCAGTCAATAAAAAAATAATTCTCATTGGTGTATACATAAAATTACAGACAGTGTATCAGAAGGTTGATTCTTCTCCAGAGGTGCCAGTAAACTACTCTCAGATTATATCTTGCATGTTGTTGCTACTGAAATATGTCTTATGGAGTTAGAAATCATAAAGAAACAAATACAAAACAGCATATTAATGTGCTATAGCACAGGTTAATAGAAAGCATGTTCATGTCATTTATGCTTCTAATTGGTGTCATAACTATCATTTGACTTAATATTATTCTTTTCTTCTGCAGGGATCTTAATCACACTATCTCTTGTACTAATCACTGTTCTGACAGAGGGGAGAGTGGAGTGAATTAGTTTTAAGAAATTTCCTGCCTTATTAATTTTACCAATGGAAGAGCATCCCCTCTGTCAGATTCTCCTCAGTTAATACCCTCTTCTCTTCACCAGTCTAAGCCTGAAAATTCTGACTTAATTAATAATTTTTGATTCCAAAACTTTCCTGATATGTTTGGGGTCCCAAACAGGCGGCCTAAGGCAGCTTTGGGAGTGTGAATGGTTACTTCCTCTCATGCCCAGCACCTTGGTCTCTGCCTTCCTTATATTCAACCTGGCTCCTTCACTCTCAGCTGGGGAAATCCCAGGGGAAAAGTGGGTTAGTATCTAACTTCTGTCAGTGGAGTAAGTAATGAAATCTTTGCCCAAGGCTTCAGCTGATCTCCTTCTGCAGGCAGACCCTGCTGGAGGTGAGCCTGTCTTTGGCTGAGGTCTGTCAGCAGCCAGGCTATCTCCTTAGCAGTCAGCCTGCTCCTTGCAGGAGCCATCACCAGTGGGCACTGATTTCAGTGTCACTGGTGTCACACTGAAAATTATCTCAAACATCAAAGGATCAGGAAAATATGCACCTTGAATAGAAGGTGAGTTACATTCTAGACTGATCTTCCTAAAAAAATCCTTGCCTCATTCTCAGAGAAAGGTTGCTACCCTTGTCTCCTGGACCAGGCCGTAGCAATGGTTGCCTCAGATGGCATCTTTCAGATTCTTGTTATAAATCATGTTGGAGTTTTTTTCACATGAATTCTAAAGAAAATAATCAAATGTTCTTACCTAGTTTTTAAAAGCATTGTATTTCTCCACAGCAAACAGTTTGAGTCATTTTTCAAAATAGTTTGAGATGCGCTCAAATGAGAGCTTTAATTTAGAGAGGTTGCTTCAGGCACAGGGAATTAATATAATCACTTTTTAGTCCTTTAAGTTACACCTTCACAGAAAGCTATCAGTTTTACAAGGCTGAAGAGATTTTGCTATTGTCAGATTAAATTAACTCTACATTTAAATTCACAACTGTCCCTGATTTAAAAAAAAAACAAACAAAAAAACCACAACCACCAACAAAATCCTTAGCAGGGATATATTAAAAAAGCCCCAAGATTGCAATTGTCTGGAAATTGCAGAACTTGCATTCTTAAACTTGTACTTTAACAAAACAATTGAAATGAACCACACTTATTTATGTAGGTATTTCTTTGAGATTATCAAGTCGAAGTAGCCATGGAATTGGAATAATTTTAGAAGCAATTCAACTGTAGCACTTTGCTGCACAAGTATTTCCTCTTGCTTCCCACTCAAAAGGATGATAGGAAAATAAGGAAATAACTTCTTGTTGAGTTGAGGATCATAAGGCCATGTAACAAATGCTGCTCCCAGCATTTCACAGCAGTAGCTAAGACAGACTATCATCTTCCTCGCTTATAATTTCCTCATCAGGACAACAGCGCTTTGGCAAAGTGCTGTTGCCAGCATTGAATGATAATATCCTTCATCACTTGTGAGGGCAATAACAACAAAAATGGTACAAGTTTGAAGGTTTGGGAAGACAAATACATGGTTTTTTAACCTGCAACATGCTTGAGATGGATCAGAAATCTGGTTTCTTCGCATTTATTGCCAGGTTGGAACAGAGTAAGAAGGACTTGTATCCTGAGTTATCTCTCAGTATGAAACTGAAAGATGAAGTTTTAAACTACTTAATATCACTACAATATAATGTAAAATATAGAGTGGGGAAAAAGCTGTCAAAACCCCCAAACCTGTCCCAAAGATTAATTATTTTGTCTGAAAAATACAGTGAAAGTTTTTTAAAAATTCTGTCTATATTCCTGACACAGTTGAAAGACATTAATGGGAGAGGCAGAACCAAGGAAAATATCATACATGTGATTGGTACTAGTAGGACTATTGTTGTAGATGACTTACCTTGGTGGCTTTTAGACTGTCTTAAAGGAGTACAGAGAGACTGTGGGCTTAGCACTGCTCCACCAGCATAAATCATATTACTGTGTTACGGTCTGTTATTAAAATTGTTAGAGATCTTCCTCTGCCAAAATTAAGGTGTAAAGGAGACCATATGCCAAAGTCAATAGCATGGATTTTAACTGGCATTAAATGTGAGGAAGAGAGGGAGAGAAATGGGAAAGGGTGTGGGGAGAGTGATGCCTTGTGAAAGCTGACCTGAAACAGAGACTGGACAGAGCTAGAATATAAAGTAGGTATTTATTGAAAGGTGTCCAGGATCCACCTTGGGCAGGACAAGAGCCTGACCAGGGCTACACCCAGGGTGGACTAAGAATGGTCAAAAAATTTCTGTCTGGTCATGAGATCTTACATTTTTAAAAGCTTTGCTCTATTTGCATATTGGGGTTTAATTGTCCAATTACAGGTTGTGAGGTCTCATCCTTCTTGTTCCTTCCTTCAGTCCACTGTTGTTTATGCTTTTAGGCTGAAAGGGGTTCTTGGTCCTCAGCAGGAAAAGGATTTGTTTTGTCTACCTACTCCGTGAAGAGAGCTTAATATGAGGCTCAGAACTACACCTAAGCAGCACAGAATCTGAAAATATGAAAGCTAAAGCTTGAGCCATCAAGAGAAGGAGAGTACCAGAGAGACAGATAAAGTAGAATTTATTACCACTCCATGGGTCCCAGCAACCTTCCGTTGGTCCTCTTCTGGTCTTCTTGGTGGTGAGGTCCCCCAAAACAGAGTTTAATGAATTAATACACATTTGGGCCGGTGGGAGTGCCCAGGTACCTCTCTGGGTGGGGGACAAGTGTGACCCTGTCTCTTGCACAGGCTCTGGATCCATTGCATCACTCAGTGTCATGTGCGGGGCTGGTGCAGCCTCAGGAATCCGTCAGGGGGAGGGGGCACTTTGGGAGTCTCTGATGGTTTATGAGACTTCTCAGCTGCCTCTCACCTGAGTGCCCTGTGTGTGTGGCCCTCCCAGCGTGGGGGATTTTACAACTGAGCCAGTTTATGTGAGGGAGGATGGGTGTTCACCCTGTGACCAGAACTTACACCACACACCCAAAACTCTCCTCCTCCTCCTTTGACTGGGTGTGCAAACCTGGCCTCATCAGATGAGCCTGTGGGCTACAGCCTCCCCCACCACAAACCCAGCCAGAGATAATTTTCAGGACAGCTGCTGGGTTTGGCTTTCCTGCTAGATACATTCAGCCCCTCAGCCTTATTTACTTCTCTCTAGACCTTTAAAAATTGGCTTAACTCACAATCCAAAGTTCCAGTCAGGGAGGGTTGGACTTCAGTGGCTTCAACTTTATACAGTTTTGCTGTAATGGGCAAAAAGTGCTTCATAACAATGTTTAAACCATTAACCATAACATTTCTGTCTCTCACACACTGAGCCTGGAGAGGCCTGGTAGTTCCCCATGACTTTGTTCCTTGTATCCATTTTGTCACAGCCATAGCCATAAACAATGGACAAATTCCATTGAAGGCAGAGTGACTGTGGTGGAGTTGGATGCCTAAACTGAAGTAACATGCTGGAGCTGGAACCTTAAAAAGTGGGCAAAAGAAGGTGACTGGACTTTACAGAAATGTGGAAAAGGTATGTAACCAGAGGGACTTGATATAACCTCTGTTGCGGAGAGTTGCTGCAGTACCCTAGAGATATCCAAGAAATATTAGGCAGCCAAAAAATCTAGATAAGGAAAAAAACAAATAGGAAAACAGTCAAAGAATTCCCTTGACAATTTCATTAGGTAAGGGAGGACAGAGTAACCTAATGATTTCTCTAGATCAGAGACATGTTGTGGGTTGACCCTGGGTGGATGGCAGGTGCCCACCAAAGCCATTCCATCACTTCCCTCTCCACAAGGACAGGAGACAGAAATTACAACTAAAATTTTGTGGGTCGAGATGGGACAGAGAGAGATCACTCACCAGTCACAGGAAAAACAGGCTCCATTTTGGAAAATTTCTATAATTTATTACCAATCAAATCAGGGTAGGATAAAGAGAAAATAAAACACAAATCTAAAAACCACCATCCTCTCTACCGCTCCTTCTTCTTGGGTTCAACTTCACTTCTGCATTCTCTACCTCCTTCCCCTGGCAACACAGAGAGATGAGCAACGGGGATTGTAGTCAGTTCATCACACATTTGTCTCTGCTACTCCTTCCTCCTCAGGGAAGGACGCACATTCCCTGTTCCAGAAGGGGTCCCTTCAATGGAGGAAAGTCCTCCATGAACTTCTTCAAAGTGTGTCCTTCCCACAGGAAGGACTTAATAAACTGCTCCTGAGTGCTCCCTTACATGGGATTCAGTCTTTCATGAACAGGCTACTCCAGCATGGGTCCTCATGGGATCACAGATCCTGCCAGCAAACCTGCTCCAGTGTGGGCTCCTCTGTCTCCATGGATCTTCAGGTCCTGCCAGGAGCCTGTTCGAGAACAGGCTTTCCACACNCCAGGAGCCTGTTCCAGCACAGGCTTTACACAGGGTCACTGCCTCATCTCAGGCATCCACCTGCTCTGGAGTAGGGTCCTCCAAGGGCTGCAGGTGGATCTCTGCATCCTCATGGCCCTCCATGGGCTGCAGGGGCAGAGTTGCCTCACCATGGGCTGCACCACAGGCAGCAGGGGAATCTCAGCTCCGACACCAGGAGCACCTCCTGCCTCTCCTTCTGCATTCACCTTGGAGTCTGAGGACCTCTTCCCCTCACATGTTCTCACTCTTCTCTCTGGCTGGTTTTTTCCCCCACAAATTCCCCTTTCTGAAATATGTTGTCCCAGGTGTGTTAATGTTACCACCATTGCTGATTGTCTTGGCCTTGGCCAGTGGCAGGTCCACCTCAGAGCCAGGTGCCACTGGCTGTGTCAGACATTAGAACAGCTTCTGGCAGCTTCTCAGAGAAGCCATCCCTGTAGCCCTACAGCCACCAAAACTTGGCCAGGCAAACCCAATACAGCAAGAAGAAAGGGTGGAAGTGTTTTCTGACTGAATGGTCCAGAAAACCTTCAGCATAAGGAATATTTTTGTCAAGCTGCAGACATCTAAGGGACAATGAAAGAAAAAACAGGCTACTGGTTGAAAATGCAAATGTTTTCTCAGTATGAGAAAATAAGATGTTGTGGGTAGGAGTGAAAGAAGACTTTTGAGGGAGTCTTTGAGTTACTGCCAAGAGAGGGTTACATACTGTGCTCTTTCCACAGGCACTTGCTTGTGTTTGGTGCATCTGCTGTGCTGTTAAATAAACACTCAGATTCTAGAGTCCACAATGCCCACAGTTACAGCAAAATATAAGATTACTGCCCTACTGTAAGCAGATTTGCTAAGATGAGGCTAAACCAAGAAAAGTTTTGGAGGGTGTCCTCTGAGTATTAACCAGGCAGTTCTTGAAGAAAAGGAAACTTCATTTTTCCAAGCCACATTTTTCAAAGGGAGAAAGGAAAGATGCTTCCTTCTAATAAAAAGATTTGATATTCTGAGGAGACAGTAGAGTTGTGTTATAATTCTTTGGTTTACAATCATTGCTTCAAATTCTATTTTCTCTTTTTTACATGTAATGATAAAACTGAGAATTTTACAAAATTATGACATATAAGTCAAACTGTAGATAGTAGATTTACCAGCAAGATGAGTTCCACATTTAGAAAAGCAAAAATAAAGATATATAGATAGGTTTAAAAAGCTTTAAGTCACTTTTGGCTGTTAAAGCCCTTGTCTGTATTTTTTTTGCAATCCTACTTGTAGTACTTGAACATTGATAAATGATTAATCTCCATGTGGGATAAACTTCAGGCTCAGGATTTAGAGAGTTTAAATATATGACTTCTAGACCAATGGATATCCAATGTCTCTTTTTTATTGTTTCTTTTTCATGAAAGGTGTGAAACAGTGTAAGTGCTCAGAAAACTTACCCAAATTGTAAACCTAGTAAGTTTTGCACCAATTGTAATTCCTTTTCTTCTACTGTTTACCTTTACTTACAGTGCATATTGCTAATCCTGATAAAACCTTTCTTTCCATCCCTGGATGCTGGTAAAACAGGGTTGCATATAGGATTGTTAAAAGAATTTTGCTTTGAACAGATCCCAGTAAGAACAAATAAAAAGATATAAAGCATTATGAATTCCAGACCTTAATGGGTTAAGTGAGAGCTTAATTCTCCTGAAACATCTGACCTTACCTTTTTCTGTAGAACTCTGGAAAGGTACATACTGTAACAATTTTTGTAACCCATTTTCTATTAGCGGTGCAGTATGACATTTTTACTGCTAAAAGGTGACACCAAAATATCTCCAAAAATCAACTGCAGTGAAAAGGAATATTTCCAAATTTTTTTCAATTTTGATGCAAGTTGCATTAGAGGCAGAATTACTGATGATGTCTTCAGTTTGCAGAAACAACTATCAACATTACTTTAAAACTAAGTAATGATTAGTTTTTCTTTTTAGGGAATGGTCTCAGAAGCAGCACAATGCAGGGGAAGGATAACTTGTTGCCTCATACAGTCCTATGGAATGTAGTCTATATACCAAGGTGTTCCTTCACTGAGTATCAGTCAAGCAAAATACCTAAAATTCCAGTTCCTTGTTCCACGTCGTGGGCTTCAGATTCAAGTATACAACTAAAAAAAAAAAAAACCAAAAAAAACCAAACAAAAAAAACCAACCAGCACTTCTGGTTTAAGCACAATCAACTGAGTTGAGCTACTTGTCTCTGTGCTATGACAATAATTCTTCCCTCTGGGAAATTACAATTCAAACTTCGTGTGTTGTTCACATAGTAAATTCCCATTCTGAAAGCAAAGACCTTACTGGAGCATTTACTAATATTAATATAAATATTTGTCAAACTTCATCTTTATTCCCTTTAATTGCCTGAATTATAAAATTTTGCAGATAATTTGCTTCCTATGTATTTAAAATACCTCCTCACAGTTCCCTTATTGGTTTTGATGTTTCATTTATGATCTTTTTTACTCCCCAATTCTGTATCTAATTGTGTCTAGCTTTCCTAGGCATCTCTTTGCAATACAGTATGTTGCAATGATAAGCTGATTAATATATTTTTTTTGTTAATTGGTGACACTTCTAGCAAAAAGTGTTGCAAGATTATCTAATTTATAAAGTTAGCTTCTTGCACATGCTATATACCTCTGGTGACACCTATTACACACCTGGTAATGCGACAAACTTAATTTTGTTCAATACTTAGTCCAAAATTGAGTAGAGAATAATGTTGGCTTTTGGTTTTAATTACAATAAATATCAAAATCAAAACTATTATAACCTGGAATAAAATTCTTGGAGTGTTCTTGGAGTCCAGTTTCCATTTTCAGTTTACCAATTGGTAATTTTCTTCTTGAATTTGTGTTTGAAAATGACTTATTGGTACAGGATTTCTTGGATTCAAAAGAAATAATTTAAATTTAAATTTAA
>VYXD01008293.1:415315-429358 GCA_013397195.1 Hylia prasina | reverse complement strand
ATGGTGGAGGGTGGAGAGTGGAGAGTGGGGGAGCGTGTGTGGGTGATGTTGTTGTGAGTCTTTTTTTTTTGTTTCGTAAAAAGATTCCTGCTGCTTCCTGCTGTTTTGCACTCCGTATCCATAGATTTGTCGTGTTTGCCAGGCGGGTGAGGGTTGTGATGGGCCTTGTGCTGTAGCAGGATGTAAACAGGTTTTTATTATGTTGTCCTACTGCCTCCTCAGGGGTCCTGTGTCCTGTGGGAGAGCTGGGGGAATGTGCAGCAGTGCAACTTACCTGCATTTACAGTGTTTTAATGTGGTGTGGAGAGACAGTCCTACAGACAGAGTTGGAGGTCTTCACCCGCGCAAGAGGAGGTTTCCAGGGAGACCCTCAGAGCCCCTGCCAGGGCCCAGAGGGGCTCCAGGAGAGCTGGAGAGGGACTTGGGACAAGGCGTGGGGGGACAGGACACAGAGAATGGCTTCCCGCTGCCAGAGGGCAGGAACAGATGGGATATTGGGAAGGAACTCCCGAGTGTGAGGGTGGGGAGGCCCTGGCACGCGTTTCCCAGAGAAGCTGTGGGTGCCCCTGGATCCCTGAAGTGTCCAAGGCCAGGCCGAACAGTGCTTGGAGCAGCCTGGGATACTGGAAGGTATCCTTGCCCATGGCGGGAGGGTGGAATGGGATGTTCTTTAAACTCCCTTCTAACTCAAGTCCTTCAGTGATTCTCTGATATTCCATCTTGTCTGTGTTTGGCTTTGAAATGCTGAGAACACAATACTATGTGTAGCACATGATAGTGCTTCTTCTTCATAAGTTGGTGCTGTAGTTTTTTAAGTATCACTCTTCCTAGATTTTTATCCTGTTCTGAGTGTGTTCCTCGTTCATGATGTTAGTACTGGCAGCTTTCTGAAGGCTTTATTTTCTTTACACAGAATGTTTTTGGGAATGATCTTAACTACATCACAAAGTGGAAATATTTTCCTTGGTTTCTTAACCTCTTTCTTGTTGTCCCTGTGGACACCCATATAGAGCAAGGACACTGAAGTCATGACTGTCAAAGCTTTTTGAAAATACTGAATCAATTGACCAGTGTTCTGTAAAACCAGGGTTAAATCTAAGGGTCAAGTGTGGGTGTGCTTCCCGAAGGGAGGGCAAGTAAAGATTGAAGGGAAAAACAACCCCAGAAGCGTTACTGTGTCATTGTTTTGGTTTTGATTCAGCCCCCTGGTGTGTGCAAGGCAGTCAGACCTTCAAACTGCTGCCTAAGAGAATTGGATCCCTGCAGGAAGGTGGTGAGTCATGGATGACACTGCTGTTCATTAAGGACATGTGTGTGGTGACTCTAGTCTTTAGCCATCCCTTCCAGGTGAAATTCACTGTGAAACAATTCACAGGAGGTGTCACATGTGAGAACCCTGAATTCTCCAGGGCTATGCATGACCCATTTCTGGTATTTCTGTTGCTATTACTGTGCTCACCTCTGTTAGTACCTGGGCATGCCTGAGGATGCAGTTTGCAGGTCAGTCACATTAAGGACTTTTCCATTCCCACACCACAGAAGAAACTGTAATCCTTTGAAAAGCTGGAATAGTTGTGAGCTTAGAGAAAGGCTGGCTCAGCTGCAGAGCTGCCAAGTGGTGGAATGGAGCCCAGGGCTTTCTGACAATAGTAGCCCCAAAGTTAAACCTGTGCAGCACCAGGCTGATTCAAACACAGTGTGGTGGCCAAACCAGCGCCCCTGGAAATGATGAAAGGGTGCCGCTGTGTCTGCTTGTTTCTGTGTATGGCACTCAGGTTGATGCCTTGGGATTTTAGCTTTTGTATTTTTCATGTATTTGTAATCCTGCAGTTCTTTAGTGTATAACTCTAAACTCCATAGACAGTGTTAGTTACTGCTTTTTCCATTTTGCTCAGTTCCTCTCAAGGCTTGGGAATCAAGGGCACCTCACTGCCTTAGGCCCTGAGAAATGTAAACAAAAGTAGTTGGGGGGAGCAAACTTGGGGTAAATGCTTCATTACCTGAAGCTGTAAATGGAAGATTGACCCCCACTATGCAAATGGACCAAACGTACAAAAACATGAAAAATCATGACCCATGGTCCTTTTTGGGTGTAGTCCCTAGGGGGGCTTTGTCTGCCCCAAATGTACCTGAAGGCCCTTCAATAAATATACCTGCTTTTTATTCTCTTATGTTTTTCTGGCCTGTGTTTTTAGGTAGTCCCAAAAAGGGACAAGTTCCAACTCCCTTCTATGGGGAGGGACACCTTCCACTGGACCAGGTTGCTCCAAGCCCCATCCAGCGTAGTCTCTGGAGTGTACCAGGGACAACCTGACAAACCTAAAAGCTCAGAAGATCCTCATCGGAGAGGTGGTTGGAAGAGCTGAATGAATTCCTTCAGATCCTTCCTGGGACCTCCCAGCAGGCTGGATGTGACACAGCCCCTCCCTGGGTAGATGCAAATCGGCTTCCAGTGTCAGCACTTAAGCCTGGAGCACAGCTACAGCTAAGCCAGATACACAATGCCCCTCTAAGCAAGATTTCTGAGAGATATAAGTAAAATTTCGCCTAAATGGCAAGTTTAATCCCCACTAATGAAAGACTTTAGGAACAGAAAAAAGCCCTTAGGAACAGGCAAAACCTGAGATCTGAGAGAGATGCATATACCCTGAACACAAGCCAGCGTGCCCAAAGCATCATGCAGCACTCCTCTCAGCACATACAATTCTTAGGTATCTAGAGAATGGGAGACTCCAGACTTTCTATACTTTAGAAGAACTTCAAATCAAAAACTTCTTCTGATACAGATCACCCCTGTGTCTGGTCCTTTTCTTCCTCTGAGTGTGAAGATCCATCCAAAGAGTTTGCTGATCAAAGGCATAGATTTTTAGTAAGCGCTTTCTGAATGTACAAATAATTACCGGAGTCCTCAAATATTCTCTTGAAAAGCAGAAGCACTTCAGCTCCATGTGTCTGGGAATAACTGAAAACACCATCTCTGCCACGCTGGTCAGACCAACAATGTCTGCTGCCTTCTGGAAGACCTAGAGAACAGGATCAACAGTGTCTAAACCACAGCTACAGCTCAGACAAGCGATGGGAGCGCTGACAGGAGCATCACTTCCAGTCAGTCACCTCAAAATGTCATTCCTTAACCAATGGCTTTTCTTTCTCCACTGTCCCTCCTCTGTGTAACATCATCTCATATTAAATCATCTCTAACAGAATCCCAAAATGGTTGGGTTGGAATGAACAGTCAGGACTATCTAATTCCAACACCCCTGCCATGGGCAGGGACACCTTCCACTCGCCCAGGTTGCTCCAAGCCATGTCCAACCTGGTGTAGAACACCTCCAGGGATGGGACAGTCACAGATTGTCTGGGCAGCCTGTGCCAGGGCCTCACCACCCTCACAGGGAAGAATTTCTCCCTTCTAGCTGATCTAAACCTGCCCTCTTTTAGTACAAACCATTCCCCTTGTCATATTACTATCTGCCCAGGTAAAAAATTCCTCCCCCTCTTTCTTTTAAGCCTCATTTGTTCATCAAAAGTGGGTACTTACTGTGACTGCTAGAAATGTACCAAGCTGTAGCCATCAACTGTGGCATAATCAGGCTCCCCTGAAACACAGAGCACAAAAAATCCCCACGGGTTTCCATGAGAAGTGCTCATTATGTGTCTTTAAACAGAGCAGAAGCACCACACACTGGCCATCCATGTTTAAGGGATGGGATGCAACAGTGATTGAGGCTCAAGACAGGCTGGGAGAGCTGGGGGGGTTCGCTTGAAGAAGAGAAGGCTCCAAGGAGATCTTAGTTCCTTCCAGTGCCTAAAGGGGGTCCAAGCGAGCTGGAAAGGGACTTCGGGCAGGGGCTGAAGTGATAGCGCTCCCCCGTGAGGCCAGAAAGCCCTGAAGCAGTAACTCACCTGGTGCACTGGTCGGGGTGGGCAGGGGTCCCCTCCTGCACAGAAGGAAACACAGAGCTGAGCATCTGCGTGGGGCTAAGGGACTCTCTCTGCCCTAGTTCTGCACCCCCAGCTGCTCCCCTCCAAAGCTGGTGGGAGGGCAAGAATTTGGCCAGCCTGGGCTTTATGGAGACCTGTCAAGGGCTCACCACCCACAGCCCACTTGGCAAACACAAGAATTGAACCTGACACAGTGGGGAAGAGGAAAAAAATAACCAGAAAGCACTGACTCAGGGAAAAATTCAAAAGTGAGCCTCAGGGCACGTCTCTGTACATGCCTTTGCCCAGAGTGAGACATCAGGAAGCCGTAATTGGACATGACTCCTCTCCCAGTGTGGCAGCCAGTGGCAATTCACCCTTAGCATGAGTCTTGGCCCCAGTCATCACCTTACCCCTGAGAGAAAAACCCTTCACCGTGTCCTCCCTGCCCAGCCTCTCTTCCACGAGAGTGAATCCAGCTCTGCAGCTCCTCCCTCCACCTAAAAATGCTTTTAACTCTCCTCAGACATACATATCACACCAAGACTCATGCAAGCAAATATTTTCCTCTAATACCCTTAAGTCAAGCTTCCAGTAGATTGAAAGATGGCTGTTTTGAGGGTGCAAGCATCATTTGCGATAACAACTGCAGCTGTACATGTTACACACCTTACCTTGATATAGGTACAGGAGCTGGACTTCTCACAGGAGTCACATTTCTCTGGGCATTATAGTAGTTTTCATAAACAACAGGAGCTAGGAAAAGTTGACAGTAGTAAAGTACAAGCCTCTTACAGACAGAAAATTCTTGCTACACCAACATTCAGCTGCTAAGTTTTTCCCATCTCTGAGAAAATGCCTGATCAGGAAACTAAAAAAACAGGACTATGATCTCCAGGGGCTGTCAAAAGTGGCAGAGACAAGTGCTGCATGGGAACAAATGAAACGCAAAATGAGTGTTTTCTGCACACAAAATGATGCTAACAGGAGCAGCCAGCTCCATGAGGAGTACAGAACAGTCAGCACTACTTTCTGAGATTCTACTAAGCTCTTACCCGGAGCCAAACTTCCAGTTTTGCGTAAATTTACGAAAAAATCAACATCCTTCTCAATGCTGCACATTTCTAAATTCTTGCGGATTTCCTCATATTTCTGCAAAAAGGGAAATAAAGTGCACTTGTATACATCAGGTCAAAAAGCAAGGCTTTTTCCCAATTGCTTACCACACAGGGTGAAAGCCCGGTACTCACACAAGCTTCAGTGTCAGAGTAATCACAGAATCCCAGAATAGTTTGGGTTGGAAAGGAACTTTAAAGCCCATCCCATTCCACCCCCTGCCATGAGCAAGGACACCTTCCACTAGACTTCCTTCAAGCCTTGTACATCCTGGTCTTGGACATTGCCAGGAATGAGGCAACCACAGTTTCTCTGGGAAACCTGTGCCAAGGCCTCACCACCCTCGAAAAATGTGGGAATCCCAGAGGAAACCTCATTTTCAAGAGTTCTGGCCAATCCTTCTGCTTGCCCACTCATGCCAGCATCTGTGGTCAATCAAGGGCCACAGCCCAACTCGGATGTAACACAGCTTAGTGCCCAGGAACACAAATTGGGTTTTGCTTTCTACGCAGAAAAATGAAGATTTTCAGTTGAGTTACCTCATCATTTTGGACACAGCCCAGGGAGAGCTGGTTGACATGGAGCCAGAGGGCATTACGGAAATAGTTGATCCGCTCGCACTCCTGAGTCTCAAAGAACTGAAACAACACAGACAAAACTGTCCATAATATATTTAAAATTAGGGCAAATCTCTTTTGTACTGATTGCTTCTCATCCCCACATGCCAAAACAAAGCTAACTGCCGGGAGCAGTTTGTGTTGGTCTTCTGCAGGAAACAAGGAAACTGTGAGTCCTCCAGATTGCACAGAGGAGAAATAATCCCTCTATGCAACCAGGTAATTCAAAGGTGAGTACTAAGCTTGGAAAAATCTGCAAGACTAATGAGGAGAGGACCACCCAGCACATTCTACCCCTGGGAGACGAAGCCAGCTTCCTAAAGGCAGTACAGGTTCCCAAGGTACCCTGTGCTCCTGTGATCCCAGCCCACTTCCCTTACACAGGTACCCTTAAATCACAGAATCATTTAGGTTGGAAAAGCTCTCTAAGATCATTAAATACCACCGTTACTCCAGCACTGCCAAGGCCACCACTAACACGTTTCCCCAAATGCCACATGTACTTTTTTTTAAAACATATCCACGTTCCAGTATGAAGCAATGAAATAAAGCACTGGGAATGTATGAAAACACAGGGTATTGACTGGTTGGTCTTCTTGCTCTGTCCTGCCCAGTCCTTTTCCAAGCAGGTTTAAACCCTTTGAAATCTGCTGCTTGGTACGCTTGAATTTCACATGCTTTTACACATTTCCATGAACATCCACACTTGTTACCTCTTATGATCTTTGCAACACATGGAGAGGAAAACTTCCTCATCATTCATCTGCAAAAGCAAAACTGCTGCTTTCCACTCCCCACCACAGAATCATTAGGGTTGGAAAAGCTAAGAACACTGAGTCCAGCCACTAACCCAGCAGTGCCAAGCCACCACTAAACTGTGTCCCCAGCCTCGAGGCTTCCAGAGAAGACACCAAAAACACACCAGCACAGAGACACCCATGCAAAACAGACAGCAAATTCCAGTTCAAAAGGGAAAAGTAGAATAGCAGCCTGAAGAGAGGCATCTTGGAAGGGATCAGCACAGCTGGGAATAGGAAAGCTGGTTGCAAGCCTGAAGAAGATCTGGAATAAAATCTGTCTTTGCAGTCCCTGTTCATCCCTTGGTCACAGATAACAGACCAGCAGCAGAGCAGCTGCTCAGCCCTCTTGCTACCAGTCTGAAATTCCCCAGCACGTGCTAGAAATCCCTGTTGGACCACTTCCCTGTGAGGCAGTCTGCTTCAGGCTGATACACCCACTCATAAGGGTTCCCCCACTACTGCATGGTATGTGAGACACAAGGTAAGGAGCTCTTGGCACCGTGTGCATATGGAGATGGCTTCACCCGCATCTCCAGCCACCACCAGCCTCTGCTGAAAAGTCATGTGAAGTCTTCCAGAGTTTCAGCCTTCCAGGTGCTCCAGGACATACTGGCCTGGAGTCACTGAGTACCCAGAGGAGACCACAGCTGCTCAAGATGACAGCCACGCTACACATGCAAGCAGCTAGTGGGCAAAAATGTCACTGCCTTGACTCTGTCAATTTTAGAAGGTGGTGGAAAAATAAAAATAATGAATTAAGAGCAGAAAACTTGAAGCAGTGGGGCCTTGAATCAGAAGCCATGCTTGAGACACACACAGAGGGTTAGCTGCAATACATCCTGCTGCTCTACTGCCAAGGGAATACACAGACAGCAAATCTGCACTGCCCCCTGAGCCCTGCAGCCAGGACTGCAAACCCAGAGGACCATGCTGCCATGTGGACATGCTTAGGGGCATTTACCTCACAAGCTTTGATGTGCTCATTCTGCCACTCTTCCCGGATCTTCTCCATTGTGGTCACACTCTGCTGGTAACTCCTGTCTGCGAGAAAAATCGTATTTTGGCTGAAAGTATCTCTGTCCATGGCAGTGGGGTTGGGATGATATGACCTTTTAAGGTCCCTTCCAACCCAAATCATTTTATGATTCTGTGACTCCATGACTGACATTCATTTAAAAAAATCCACTCACTAAAAGGTAATTCTAGGGCTGGGAGAAAGGCTGAAAAGGCTGGGAGATCAGGGATAAAGCAGAAGGACATGGCTTTGTTGGAGCCATGCAGGCTTCTCCAGGAAACTTGCCCACTCCTGCTATCATGGGCATGTGTTTCCGAGGAGTTCTGTGACCCAAGAGCTGGAGCTCACCCACAAACCATGTCACAGCTTCACAACATCATACGCCTAAAAACACTCCCCTCACCCTCCCAACATGGCATTTCCACACTCACCAGTGTCCTCCAGTGCTGATTTCGTCTGAGCCAGCTTCAGGAACAGCTACCAAAAATGGGAGAGACAAGGAAGGTGGAGAAGAGGCTGGGAGTATCACCAATGGCACTGCAGCCCCACTGGGGAACAGCACCAGCCACCCCATTTCACCCCAAAACCCAGAGCTGGGGGAAGAGTGATGGGGCATGAGACCTGCAAGAAAAGACATTCCTTTCCCTGCCCATGCCACAGCCACCCAGTTCCCATACCTTCTCCTGCTGCTTCTGTGTGACCAGGTTGGCATTGCGGTGCACAGCCTGCTCCGCCTCATCCTTGTCCCGGCAGCGCTGCTCGTACAGCCGCTTGGCCTAGGACAGACACCAGAACAGCCAGATGCAGACAGACCTTGAGGGGAGGCCTTGGGGAAAAGCTCGGCCTGCGAGGGAACAGGCTGCCAGCAGAGCAGGGAATGGCACATAAGGTGCCCTGCAGCTTGGGAAAAGCCTTGCAAAGCAGGCTGCTCTTGGATTGGGGTGAAAAGCTCCTGGCAATCAAGGCCATGGGCCTGTCCAGAGAAGGGCTAGGGAACGGGCAGGAGCACAAGTTTGATGAGAAGCAGCTGAGGGAGCTGGGAAAGAGGCTCAGCCTGGAGCAAAGGAGGCTCAGGGGGGACCTTCTGGCTCTGCACAACTCCTGACAGGAGGGGGCAGCCAGAGGAGGGTCAGACTCTGCTCCCAGGGAACAGGGACAGGACAAGGGGAAGTGGCGTCAAGTTGCATCAGAGGAGTTTTAGAGTTGATACTCAGAAAAACTTCTTCACAGAGAGGTTTTCATGCCCTGGAACAGGCTGCCCAAAGCAGTGGTACAGTCACCATCCATAGAAGTGTTCAAAACAGGTGTGATGTGGCACTTGGAGACATGGGTTAGTGGTGGGCTTGGCAGTGCTGGGCAAAGGGTTGGACTCACGCATCTTAGAGGGCTTTTCCAACCTGAATAATTCTCTGATTCTAAACCATTTGTATCCAACCCTGCAAGGCTACCACTAGCCATGTCTTTGGCATGCTCTTCACTGTTTCTGAGCACACCCTGCACACCACTCACACAGACATGGCATCAAGAGTCACAGGAGGGGAGGAAACCCCTCTCATTTAAGCCTGTCCCAGTGCTCTGTGTGTGTGTGTGAGCAGCATTAACTCACATGGCAAGAAACAGCAGCACATTTGCTTTACCTCCATGGTCTTCTTGTACTGAAGATTCCTGTTTTTGTGAATAGCTTCCATTATCAGCTCTATCTGTGAAGACAACAGACCTGGGATCAGCACATCACTGACCATTAAACCTCCAGGATACACTGTGTGGCTTAGAAGAAGATGAGCCACAGACCACAATGAGATGTGTTTAAAGACCTTCAAGCACCCAAATCATCTTCACAAAACTCATCTTTTGTGCTTCTGCCTAAGCCTTTGTGTATGCAAAGGTGATCTACAAACTAAATCCTAGCAATATACTGTACTGTATCACCTCCATAGACTCTGGCAAAACTGGGAAGCCCACTTTCCTTTTCTACCTCCAAACCAGTCCCTGGTGCTAGCAGTTTACCCTGGTTTTCCAGACAAAGGAATCTCAAGTCAGAAGAAGTTAAAAGGCTTGGCCATTTTAGCAGCCCCTGTGGAGATCATGCAGCATGATAAACAAATGCTTTAAAAACATTCCAGTGCTGTGGCTGGCCCCAAAAAGCAGACGAAGAAGACATGGAAGTGAGAAGAAGGAAGATGGAGGTTACTACACAGTTCGACACAGTTACAACACGTAGGAAGGAGCTCAGTACTTCCCCAGCAGCACAGGCAGTGGGGGCGCGGCAGGGGCTGGGACATGGCATGAGACAGCACCAGGATCAGCCCCTTGCTGTGGCAGGATCAACACCCTGCAGGAAAGCACATCTTCCTACGGTGCCAACCTTTTTCCGATGCAGCTTTTGCTTTTCCCTGAAGTCCTCCATCTTTTTTGCTTCCTCCCGAAGGGTTTGTGCCAGCTGGATGTGACCTTGTCCCACATTGTCTATCTCTGCAAAGAGAAAATAAATTCAGTATTTTATATATATATGTATCTTCCTAAAGAGACTGTTTGTCAAGTCAACTTAGAACACATCACACATCCCCTTTCAGAAAAGTGAAAAGGCTCCAGCTTGTTTGAAACTACCTACAAGCAGTGCTCACCAGTGTAAGGAACAGTCCTACTGGGACCTGCTCCCCAGTTTGAGAAAACTCTCCCCCTCATGCAAGTAAAGCTAGTAAATGTTTTAACACACTGCATTGCCCCAGGCCAGCATGCAACAACTTCAAGCACAGAAAAACGAAGGCTAAAACAATCTCAGGCTCCTCTTGCTGCAGCAAGTCCACCAAGGAAGCGGAGCCAAATTCCAGCTCCTGATTCCAGCCCCAAAGCTGCTCCAAACCCACAGCTGTGAACTGTCAGCACTGGTAAGGGCAGAGCCTTGTCAGGGAGGTCCACAGGGGCAGCAAAGATACCTGGATCGGGCAAGGGAGGATAGACTGGGCACAGGATAGCAGAGTGCTCACCCTCAAGGTACTGTCGGATGGCACCATGGCAAGATGTGACATATGACAATGTACACTGGCCAAAGCACCATCTTTTAGATGCTCCAGTTGGAATCACTNGGTCCTCCCTGAGCCTCCTTTGCCAGCCCCTCCCCACCTCTGTTCCCTTCCCTTCAAGCCCCTCAATGTTCTTCCTTCTGTGAGGGGCCCAGAGCTGTCCCCAGGTTTAAGGTATGAATTACAGTGTGTTTGTGAAGAGGACAAGCCTGTCCAACAAACACCAGAGGAGTTTCCCATCCACAGCTCTCTATGTACAACATAAACAAGAACTCTGAGCTCTAGCCAGACCTAAAAATCCAAGAGATCCCAAAATGATGCCCTGTGGGTTTCCAGTCCCACACATGTCCTGGCTCACTTTGTCGCAAACCTCACACACAGGGATGAACCAGGCCAGCAGTACAACCTACGCCTGGCCTCAACACTGCACAGCTTTAGACATTTCTCTGCTTTTTTCTTCCCAAACAGTTGCCTTCAGGCTTTTGCGCTGCCAAGTGTCCTGGCAAACACAAAGAATTACTTACGTTGTTTGAAAACATCAAGGGATCTCTTCAGCGTGCTGAAAGACACAGGCAGGGCATTAAAAAGGGTGGAAAAGCAGAGTCAGGCACAGGCACCAGCAGAGCACCTCCTCCAAAATAGAGCTCACTCATCAATGGCCAAAGTACCTCAAAGCATGTTTATTTAGCCTCTTAGTACCTCCAGCCTCTTCCCCTCTCAGTAGGTATAACACAGTTCACCTGGTTTGACACCTACTTTACATCCTTCTGAACACTGGATGCTATTAAAAATTCAAAGTTTCATCACAAATGTTTCCAGCAACCTCCTAAAACCATCATTTGGAACACATGAACAGTTTCAACCTGGTGCATTTGCTAGCAGTTGGGAAGGTAGGGAGTTTTTCTCCCTGTTCATATTGCACGGTATAGATGTAAGAAATATTTAAAGTGACACCTCAGTATGAAACTGTAAATAAATGACCAGAGCATGTATAAAGTATAGTAACAAAGGAGGAAGCACTAGGCACGGAGGGTCACTTGGGAAATGGAGCAAACTGTGGTGGCCACAGCACACTGGGCTCTAAAGATTTGCATGAGGTTTGAGTCAAGGAAGTACCTGTACTTCCCTCTGGCTACAAAACCTGTCTGGAGGTCACCCAAGGTCTCATGATCCTCAGCTTTCTGCTGACCCACCAGCTCACACTCCCCCTGAGTATTTACAGTGCCTTGATTAATCTGTGGCTAAGGGGAACTTGGTGGGTTCCAACTCAAAGCAAATTAGAACCCAACTGGGCACTGTTTATTCATGACAATGATTTCAGCTCATCTTCTGAACATCCAAATCACATTTCAATTCTGTTTTGTCTCACAGCTTCCTTCCTTCTCCTCTTCCTTCACTGCTTCAAGGACACCCATAAAAGCAACTGTGGACTTACTTCAGCTCCGTTTGCCCACAGGGCTTCTTCTTGGACAAGTTTATGAGCTCCTTGCCATATTTTTCTTCTATAATTGCTCTGGTTAGGAGAGAAATCAAAGAGAGAAATCATTGATTGGTTTGGGTTGGAAGGGACCTGAAAGCTCATCCAGTTCTACCCTCTGCCACAGGCACAGGTATCTTCCACTATCCCAGGTTGCTCCCTGTCCAACCTGGCCTTGGATAATTCCAGGACAGGGCAGCCACAGCTGCTCTGGGAAACCTGGGCCAGAGAGGGTTCCACCATCCTCACAGCTGAGAATTCCTTCCCAATATCCCATCTAACCTTGCCCTCTGTCAGTGTGTGGCAATAAGTACTCTCTGTACCTGCTCTCCTTAGGGAGAGCACCTGAAGAAGGTGAGGTGGCATAAATAACACCTTTGAGAGACCATACTATCTCCTCCTCTTAGAAGAAAGGAAGGAGGAAAAGAGACCCCATGTGTTTCTATGTAAGAAACACTGCAGCTGCTTTGAAATCACTACAGACAACCAGGGCTGGACTTGCTTGGTCAAATGTAGTTCTCTCCATGTGGGCAACCCTCGTTGTTTGTGGCCAGTGGAAAGGAAGAAGTACTGCTAGAGGCTGCCATTAGAACATCTACTGGATAAAACAAATAACACCTTAAATGCCCTAACTTATAACACAGACGGGGACCTGGTGTGGTTGATTTCTGGAGTTTGGCAATGAAATTCACCTTAACTCTAAAAACTCCAGAAGCTAATAGGGAAATTTAAAAAAATATGTATTATAGGTTGATTTTTTTTCTACCTAACAACAATACCATGAACTTGAGACAAAACATGCAGCAAGCACATTCTCCATAGCTGGAACTGTGTAACAGCCATGCTGGACAACTGGGCCAAGTCCAGAGAGTGGCAAATCCATGTCCAGCCTCTGATCTCCTCCTGGCTAGACACTTCAGTGGCAAGCTACACTTCCTTCAAGACCAAAGAGGGCACAAGGTGTAGAAGAAGACTTTGGCACTCTCTGCATTGTCATGATTGAGTGAGACTTGGTTCTCAGGGTCCACTTCCTCAAGCAGAAGGCCCAAATTTTCCTGGAACATGGGATTACAGCCTGAACAGATGTAGGTGCATTGGACACTTTTAAATGCAGTTCTCCTCCTGTCCATCCCCATTTTGTTTGTTCCAGGCTGCTCTGTACCGAGTCGTGCAGTCAAAGTCAGAGGTTGGTTTTCTCCAGTTGTAATTGCCAAAATGACATTAATTCAATGTACACTGCTCTACAATGCTCTTCATATTTAACCATTGCTAACCAAATGAACCATAAAGACAAAATCCGTGGTCAGATCATCGCAGCTGTTTTTGCAGCCACAGAACCTCTGTGGTCATCTCCTCTGATTAGTAATGGCAGTACCTAGCCCTACTGCTTTTTAATGCTGAATCTGTGGGGTGTTTATAAAACAGAGACAAAGAAAGGACAAAGCCATGGCTCTTCTAGGCCAAAATCTTCTAACCTGATCTTCTGCAAGGTAAACAGCAAGGTCAACTTCATGGGACAGCATTTTAACATTAGTTAAACATGGCAGAAATCAAACTGGGAATACCAGGAATAGTGCCGCTGTACCACTTGCAGGCTCAACCCAACCCATTGTCCTACCTTTCCTTCAGAAAGTCTTCAAACTCTTTGCAGTTCTTCCTGCCGTCATTCAGATGTTGAATGATGCTGTCATAGCCAACTGTGCTGGTCAGATCCGTGCTCTGAAAACACAAGAACAGGAGTCATGTCCTTGTCAGCGCAATCCATGGTCACTGCCACCTCCTGAAGCATTTGCACAGGCCATGGCTCAGTGGGAGCAAGTGTGCAAGTGCCTCTTCATTGAAATAAAATCTTTTCTCCAGAATGAGAACAATGGTGGCAATGTGACACAAGCTACATCTGTGCTACTCACACTTGACATAGACATCTGAAGGGTCAGTGTTTTCTTCCAAATGATTCCTTAAAAACATAAATTGCACTGAGGAGAAGGGAGAAGGGAGAAGGGAGAAGGGAGAAGGGAGAAGGGAGAAGGGAGAAAGGAGAAAGGAGAAGGGAGAAAGGGGAAGGGAAAAG
>VYXD01008293.1:394493-407478 GCA_013397195.1 Hylia prasina | reverse complement strand
CCCGCCCCGGCGCCCCCGCGGGCCGAGGAGCGGGACGTGCTGCGGCGGGCGGGCGGTACCGGCGGGGAAGGGAGGCTCGGCCCCAGCGCACCGTGGGACAAGCCCACCCGTGACGGCTGATCCCGCTGACCAGCGCGGCTTCTCCGAGGAAAGACGGAGGGGAGCGGGAGCAGTTCGGCCGGCGGCTGCACGGCCTTGCCCACACCACCTGCAGTACCCTGCCCGCCCGGCTCGGAGCTTCAGGAATATTTTAGGAAGATTTCATGGAATCATAGAATTGCTTAGGTTGCAAAAGTCCTCCAAGGTCATCGAGTCCAACCATTCGCCCGACACTGCCAAGCCCACCACTAACCCGCGTCCCACACATCCACATCCACAGACGTTTTAATCCAAGGATGAGGACTTCACCACTGCCCTGAGAAACCTGTGCTAGGGCAGGAAAACTCTCCAGGTCAAGAAATTTCCTTATATCCAATCTAAAGCTATCCTGGCACAGCTGCAGGCAGTTGCTTGTCCTGTACCCTTTCCCTGGGAGCAGGGCCTGACCTCCCCGGGTGTCCCCTCCTGTCAGGGAGTTGTGCTGAGCCTCCTTCTCTCCAGGCTGAGCCCCTTTCCCAGCTCCTCCTTCACCACACACATTAGTTCATTAGTTCACATACAGTTCATTAGGGGCCATTGCCTGGCACAAGGCACTCCATGAGGGACCTCTGAGCAATGCTTGAGAAATATGAAAGTGGAGATCGGCAGACACTGTGCACTGAAATGCCTCAATCACACCCACCACACTCAACTGCTGCCTCTGCTTGAACAAAGGGACAGCTGACACACTCTGGTGATGTAAAAAAAGGCATTCCCAACTTACTGAAATAACTTCTCAATCGAAATCCAAGGCTGATTTAGGCAGACTAACCCTCTGCGTAGTCTCCTTACACAAGAGAGCACAAACCGTCACCATGAACCCACACCATCAATCACCTAAATGGGCTCCAAGAGAGCTGGAGAGGGACTTCAGACATGGGCAGAGTAACAAGGGGGAATAGCTTCCCACTGAGAGACAGCAGGGATAGATGGGAAGAGACTCTTCCCAGTGAGGACAGTGAGGCCAGGGCATAGGCTGTCCAGAGCAACTGTAGCTCCCCACTCCTGGCAGTGTCCAAGGCCAGGTTGGATGGGCCAGGCATTCTGCCCATGGCAGGGGATCAACATAGATGATCTTTAAGGTCCCTTTCAAACCAGACCACTGTGATTCTGTGATCCACTCACCATTTCCCAGATTCCCAGCCCCATCCCTTGGCCAGGGCATCCCAGGGCACCACTCAGGACCTGTGACACATCCTCCAAAACCTTCATCCACTGACCTTCACTCTGACCTGACTGGATACATTTGGCACATGGTACTTCCAGGAAGAAGTTACTACATTCCTGCATCACAGCAGCAAGAGGGCGGAAACAGAACCTTGGAACATTCATCTTCTGTAACTAGAAAAAAATACATCTCTGTGTAGTTTTGGACTAAGACACCTCCGAGCTCATGGCTTTCTAACTACAGCAGCACAGTAGTAAAACATGGCACAGCAATACCAAGCAGTAACCAGGGTTTAGTCACTGGGCAGAAACAGAGCCACGAGCTGTAAAAGCTGTCCTGGAAGGAACAAATTATGTTGGGCAGATCGGAGCAGAAATGTTCCACAGCAGTATTCCCTCACACCTGTGAGGCCCTCCAGCCACCTCCTCTGAGGCTGTGGGATAAAATAAACAGGATGGTGAAAGACCAAAGATCTACACAGGAGTCCCTCCTCCTGGAGCACAGCGCTAACCATTCCCAAAACGTTATCTGCCATCTCCAGATTGCAAGTGTGTGTTTATTTTTGCCCATTAGGACACAGCTCACTCTCTCAAAGCAGTCAGGCCATTAACAAGAGAAGGTTGTTGGCCTCAACTGCATGAGAATGTTTCCAGCTGCCTGGAACTCCACAAGATTGGGCTAGGAGGCAGCACACTCCTGCAGCACACACAGGAAGTTAACTGGGACAGTGCATACATCAAGAGCAGTCCTGCCCTGGTGCTGAAACGCCATTGCTCTGGGCTGATCCCAGAGCACAGGCAGAGGGGCAAGTCGGGATTCTGCCCCTCTGCTCAGGTGGGACTCCACCTGCAGAGCTGCCCCCAGCCCTGGCTCCAACAAGGACATGGAGCTGTTGGAGTGAATCCAGAGCAGGCACCAAGATGATCAGACGATGGAGCACCTCTGCTGAATTAGGATTGTTCAGCCTGCAGAAGAGAAAGCTCTGAGGTGACCTAATTGCAGACTTCCAGTACCTGAAGGAATCTGACAAGATAGAGACTATTTATAGGGGCCTGGAATGACAAGGAGCAATGGCTTAATAGTGAGAGGCCAAGGTTAGATGGGATATTGGAAAGAAATTATTGGCTGTGAGGGTAGGGAGGCCCTGGCACAGGTTGCCCAGAGCAGCTGTGGCTGCCCCATCTCTCAAAGAGTCCAAGGCCAGGCTGGACAGGGCTTGGAGCAGCCTGGGATAGTGACATGACAGAAGGGTGGAGTGAGACAATCTCCAAGGTCCTCTCCAAAACGATTCTGGGATTCTCACATTTACATCTCTAATCTCTGTAGTAATACTAAATCTCTAGTATTATTACTGTGACAGCTACACCTGCAGTTGTCCTGAGACACAAGCACGAATGAGTATTCCAAAGGCCAGGCACCAGGATGGGTCAGACACTGATTCCAAGAAATGCCGTCAGTGTCAGGCAGTTAAAGAGATTCCTGTGAAGTCCAGTGGGGGTTATCCCCGTGACAAGACAGCCCAAGCTGCCTCCCCAGCAGCACTGCCTTTCTGCAGGATAAGCTGCCTGGCACAAACGGTGAACACTGAGAAGGTCCCTCAGCAGTCACTCTCCTGGTTCGTGTCAGAGGGGTTTGCCTGCTCAACCATTAAAGACACCCCTGATTTCCAGAGCTCCTCAAGTGGGGCTGTGTCCAGGGGAATTCAGCTCTGTGGTTCTACAGGCGCAAGAGCAAGCCACAAGTACAGACAAAAAGCAATCATTCAGAACATGGTATTTTTACATTCAGAACAGAGCCTTTTTACATGGGAACCTTTATTCTCATCAAGATCTGTACATTCAAGTCACACATGCTTTTGTCTCTGACAGAGCTGGAACACTGGATCACAACAGCCTGGTCTGTTAGAACAGTTTTAAGAGTTTATGCCTCGAAAGTAGCCAGGAAATTTGTGACTATTTCCTTCAACTTGGCTTCTGTCTGGTCAGAGATCTTCCCTTCGGTCCTGTGGGAAGAGTTCAGTTAAATTCTGACACAGCAATCAAAACAGATTCAACCCCAAGACAAACACAGAAGCTTTACAACAAACCTCCCCATTTCTAACAAATTCAGTAGATAAATGAACATGTTTGGCACCTGAAGCCAAAATGATAGATACATCACACGCACTGATAGAACACCTCTCCTCCTAAAAGTGCCAGTCCTGTTTAAGAACTGAAGTTTGTTCACAAATTCTTTCCAACGGCCATATGTACTCCAACAAGGCCCAACCTACAGAGCTGTGCCTCAGAGACAGAAGGCATATGATTTTCTTCATGACAAAAAAAGCCAGGATCAGTTTCCAGGACAGGACTATGGAAATACTCAATCCCCAATGGTTCACTCTGCAGCACTTAACCCACAGCACTCCCAACAGCTCAAAGCTGTCCACAATACTGGAACTGATTCAATCAAGTGATTTCAGGATTTCAGGAACAGGTTAGAGGAGACACACTGAAAGAACGTTCACTTTAAGCATCAGCTGCATTTCCTAAGAGCTGAAGCTGAGGAAGGCAGATGATAGGAAGGCTGATTTAACCCCCAGTTTTGATACAGCTAGCTGAACACCTGATGCTCTAAGATACACTCAATTAACAGTTCAGTGACCATTATCTGCACTCCAGACATCAATACCCTTGGGATAAAGCAAGGTAAACAAACCACCATACCTGATTGTGGAGAGGAGTGCCTGGTGCTGGCTCAGTACATGAGCTAGGAAAGCACTCTCAAATTTTGTGATCTTGCTGGGCTCCAGCTTGTCCAAGTGACCTCTCACACCAGCATAGATGACTGCCACCTGCTCCTCAATCGCCATGGGAACTGCAGGAAAAGACAGCACTCACACCATTGGAACTCTTCCATCAGGACACAACCGACTACAGAGGCCTTGGAAGACCAAGCGCACATGGACAGCTCGGTTCAAGCAAATCCGCATTTACCACATGCACAGAACAGAGACAATAAATGCTAACCAAGCCCGACCTCGTTAGCACAAGGCACTGAGGGGCACCAGGACCAGCCAAGCCCAGGGCACTCACCGTACTGGCCCTGCTTGAGCAGCTCTGTCAGGCGCACGCCGCGGTTCAGCAGCTGCTGCGTGGCAGCGTCCAGGTCAGAGCCGAACTGCGCAAAGGCGGCCACCTCCCGGTACTGAGCCAGCTCCAGCTTCATGGTACCGGCCACCTGCAGGGTACAAGCCAGAGCCACTGTGATCACCCCAAAGTGCGTTCTTCAAAGGAGTTTGAAGGTTATTTTGGTAGCTGACAGCTGTCACGAGTCAGCTCTGCCTCACATTCCAGACAAGGCAATCTAAGAACTGACAGATGATTATAAACATTACAAAAATCCCACACTTTTCCATAAGCACACTATTTCGCCCCTAGAACAGCATCTGTTGATATTAAATCTAATTCTGTAACCGGACTAAAAGCCTCCAATTAGGAGAGCATTTGCTATTTCTAAGTGATCAGTACCCACACATCAAAGCTTAATCCTACATCTGTACGCAGATACTATTTTCCTTTCTCCCCTGTCTTTCTCAGCAGGCAATGGAAGCATTAAAGAGAACTCTAAAGCTTATTCTTTCATAATTTAGTAACACTAAGAGATCAAAAGCTTTATTCCCTCTTTGTTCACTGCTCATCAGAGTGAAACGGCTTGGAAGGCCATTTCATGAGTGGTGTGTACACCACTCATCTCTAGCATAAGGGGCAACAGCAATTTCTCCCTTACCTGCTTCATAGCCCTGGTCTGAGCAGCAGAACCTACACGGGACACAGACAGACCAACATTGATGGCTGGACGAATACCTTTGTAGAACAACTCAGTTTCCAAGAAAATCTGCAGGACAGAATTGTATCATTATCTCGTTGAGAAGCCTGGAGGCCTCCTCAGAGACTGGCCACTAAGTTCCATGGAGATGCTGGGCTACGAGGAAGCCCTACCTGTCCATCGGTGATGGAGATGACATTGGTTGGAATGTAAGCAGACACGTCCCCAGCCTGAGTCTCAATGACAGGCAGGGCGGTCAGAGAGCCGCCCCCGAAGGAGTCGTTCATTTTGGCTGCTCTCTCCAGCAGGCGAGAGTGCAGGTAGAACACATCACCCGGGTAGGCCTCACGGCCAGGGGGGCGGCGCAGCAGCAGAGACATCTGACGGTAGGCAACAGCCTGCGTGGAGCAAAGACAGCCTTCAGAGCTCAGCACCTCACTTAACATTTTTGATTCCTAAACAAGAGATGTTCTTACAGCTACAAACACAATGCCACCCCAAAAGGCCTAAACCCAAGGTTTCCTGACCTGCTTGGACAAGTCATCATAGATGATCAGTGCATGTTTCCCGTTGTCTCTGAAGTACTCCCCCATGGAGCAGCCTGAATAGGGAGCCAGATACTGAAGGGGTGCTGCATCAGATGCTGTGGCAGACACCACAATAGTGTACTTCATGGCATCTGGAAAGGATTGGAGACTCCTCTGAGTGCATCATGTCATCATGCTCAAACTCAGTAAACACAATGAGCATGTAAAGTACCAGTGCTGAAGCAAGTCCCAGCAGTGTCACTACACTGCTACAGCAAAGCCCAGCACACCAGCTGAACATGTCTGCTAGCAATTCTGACACAGGAAGTCTCAAGGACAAGTTTCTGGCAGCTAACATCTAACACTTGCAGACTTTTTTTCCCATTTAAAACAAAGCTTAAAACTAAGACAAGCTTTTGTTCTAGAAAAAGCTCACACTGGAAGTCCAGAGTTTCCTGGCTGCTGCAAGACAGTACAACCCTCTGTGACAGTCTCAAACAAATCACTGTCCTTAAAATGTGCATTTTTCTGTGACAGATGCCAGGACCACCAAGCATGAGGTCAAAGTACCTGATCTCCTGCTAGCTCTGTTAAATGTGGAGCCTTGGTCATGGAGCTTAATGACTCTGAAGAGATGCTATCATTTAACGCCTTGTGTTTGGGCAGTGGAAGTTCTTCACCACATTTTTAGCTGCCATTCACAGTGACTGGCACAGGGAACACATGGGACAAATGCCAAGTCCATGACAACTTGAAGGCCACAGCTTGTCACTAGGCCTGCCTGACTGCCACGACGAAGCTTTCAACTCTAACAAAAAAAACCTAAAACCACAAGGTGACTTTTCCAGAAGCAATTCAGCAGTTGGGGGGGCTCAAAATAGTCTTCTTAGCTGTGATACAGCAAAAATGAGATGCTTCCCCCGAGACTGCTGTAGAAATTTCTTGTACACAAAATTAAGTAATTCATGCATGTAACATGAATTCTGTCTACACCGGCAGCCAGGAGAGGTCACAGCAGTACCCAGCACTGCAATGAAAACAGGATGTCATTAAGTGCCAGGTTCAACCATCTTCCAAGATCCATACCTGCATCAGTGAGCCTCTTCACCAGCTGAGCAACAGTAGATCTCTTCTGGCCAATTGCAACATAGATACAGTACAGCTTCTTCTTCTCATCTGTGCCATCGTTGAATCGTTTCTGGTTGATTATTGTGTCAATTGCAATTGAAGTTTTCCTGTGGAACAGAGGGGCCAGTAAGTTAGGATGCCCAAGGTTCTCCCAGCCTCTACCCAACCCTGTGTCCAGCTCCACTGTACCTAAGTCTCTGTTTACGGGACATTTTTGGCTTGAGTATTTAGCTTACCCAGTCTGCCTGTCACCAATGATCAGCTCACGCTGACCACGACCAATGGGCACCAAGCTGTCCACAGCCTTAATCCCAGTCTGCATGGGCTCACGCACAGAGATCCTGGGAATGATCCCAGGGGCTTTCAAGCCAACTCTCCTCCGTGTCTTGGATGCAACAGCACCCTAAAAGAGAGTAAAAAACTGCTGATGTCTGTATCACACAGATACAAGCAGAGGTAGTTCGCACCCAGCTACACTTACCTTCCCATCAATTGGATTGCCCAGGGCATCCACAACACGGCCCAGCAGCTCCTCCCCCACTGGAACATCCACAATGGCACCCGTCCGCTTCACAACATCCCCCTCTTTGATCAGTCTGTCGTTACCAAACACGACAACACCAACATTGTCAGGCTCCAAATTCAAGGACATGCCCTGGGACAGAGATCACATCACCCTCAGAAAAATCCATACTGACATGCAAAAAAACTTTAATATTGGTATGATTATTTCACTGCGTACAAAATTCTACATGAGCTGCCTCAACCTTGTTACCGTAGTCAAGGTTCTGCTTTTATGAATAAAGTGTCTATTTCCCTCCACACAGGCTAGAGAACCTGCCTAAGTTTGCAACTTATCAGGTAGTTATACCCTAGCAGCCTAGCACTCAAGTCAATTGTTTCTCTAAAAAGAACAGAAAGGATAAGCAAGGTCAAGTGCAACATTAGTCCCTTGCCTAGAAGCTAGACAAGGGAAAAGGACTGGCTTCTTCTCTGCCCAAGGTGAAATGGATCATTAAAAGCGCTCAAAGAGCTGTTACAGTACTCTTGAAAAGGTTTTAACTCTAACCCACTGACTGATAGGACTACAAGAAACCAGCAAGCTGCATAATGTATTGAACTAGAGGTCATTATTAAACAGCAAACAGAAAAGACACCCTGAAAACAGAAAAAATCCAGTACCAGGTTAGTCCTTTTACTTTCTAAATGAAGACAAAGACAGCTCAAATATTCAAATGTTAGCTGAGAATCACAGGGAGATACTGAAAGCAGTGTTACAAATTTAAAAAAAACCCCACCAGTTACTATGTATTAAAGTTGCAATGAAGGCAATGCAATGTTCATAGTGCTACCTTTAAGCATGGTCTCAGGTTCTTCTTTAAAAATTGTCTTTTTAATCTCTGGTGGTAAAAGAGGTCCTTTAGTGACAGCTTACCTTCAGCCCAGAAGAGAACTCAACCATCTCCTCTGCCTGGACATTTCTCAAGCCATACACGCGGGCAATACCATCACCGATGGAGAGCACACGGCCTGTCTCCTCCAGCTCAGCCGAGGTGTCAGCTCCCAGGATGCGCTCCTCGAGAATAGAGGATACCTCGGCAGTACCTGGAGAGAGATGACTGAGATCAGATCAGCACATTTAGGTACAACATGCACTCAGTAAACTTGCCTCGAATCCACAAGGTGCCCTTTCTCAGCTGTGCCGCAAAGTCTAGCTCGCAACACGTTTACTTAGGGTAAGATAAATACCAGCCTCTATCTTCCCAGCTAATAAAAGCAGCTTCAACTCATCATTACCAGCCAGCTTCAACCAAACAGGCCTGGCTGTGTGGCTATCCACTTTCACGATTATGTCTTATGCTCGCTCTCCCTAGAAAGCAATTAGATTAATTAATCAGCCTTAGCCTAGGCAGAATAGGCCTGCTTGCAGAGCAGTTACTTAGGCTGGGAGGCATCAGCACACCCTGCCAAATGATTTGTAATCCAAGATCCACACTTATATAAAGGAACTTAATAATGTTTCAGGAGCAAGTTGTTAGATGCAAGACATAAAAATATATTCTCCATACTTCCTCAATTTACTTCCAACAGCTTGTTACCTCCTCAGCTAAGAAACAGTAAGACTGTAACACTTATTTCCTAGTAATGCCCTTGATCACCTTAAAGCGCTTAAAAAAAATGTGCATGAAGCACTGCCAAACACACCGCTACGCAGTGCAGCTGTCTTCTCTGAACACCAGACTGCTGGCAGCAAAATAAAGTTGTGCTCAAGGACACAAGGTCAAACCCAGGCAGGCCTGCGGAAATCATCCACTCCTTCATTCTGTTACAGGCAATTCCAGTCTGGGGATATTTTTTTTTCAAATGATTTTCAAATAAAGCTGCAGATGAGTGGAATGCTAGTGAAGCAGCTATGCTAGGTAAGCTAGCTGACACGGCCACTCCCTGCCCTGGGGGCACTGTCAAGTTTTTAAAGTGCAGTTTGCTGGATGTGACCAGGTAAACAGTTCACCTAAATACTCTCAGAACATAAATGTCCTCAATGCTGTCAACTAACACTCACCATAATCAAATTCCTTTTTCTCTGACAGACCAAATTCTTAACCACAGTCAAGACCTTTCTCAGACTCACCCGTCTTCTGAAAGCATGGTTTGGAGGCATGGAGGTTTCTTGTAGCAACAAATGCTGCACTCAGGGTGTTTCTGGAAACCTAAAGTAAATCATTGTTTCAGCAAGATTTCTTTAATCATGTTAAAAAATTGCTGAGAGATTAACACATCTTTGATATTGAACTGCTTATGATGCATCTCAGCTTTGAGTTAAACTCCACAGCACCTCATTCACAAGTTATGGTGTTCTGGAATCAAGTCCAACACCACTAAGAAAGGACAGATAATGAAGGAGATTGCTCCAAATCCCTCACTGCATTTTTCTGCAGTGCACTGATGTAGTCATAACCGCTGCAGCAGCTCCCAAAGAGAAACCTCCTCATATTTGTCATTTCTGTGCTGAACATGAGAACCTTGGGACATAAAGAAACCACTGCACGACTCAGGATTCTGCACAGGGAGAAGGTTGTGTCTTCTAACACACATCTAACTGCAGTGGTTTCGGTATTGTTAACACACACAGAAAAAAAAACCCCACAAAGCACTATAACAAAAATATCTCAGAATCACAATTACTTTGGAAAAGAGCTCCGCAGTCATTGACTCGAACTTATGACCAAACACCACTTTGCCAACTAGACTATGGCACTAGGTACATTATATCCTTAAACACCTCCAAGGCTGACGACTCCACCACCCCCTGGGCAGCCCTTTGCAATGTCTAATCACCCTTCCATAAAGAAACTCTTGTCATGACCTATTTTAAGCACTAAAGAAAAAAAAATCTGTGATAATGACTGCATTGCAAGATCATGCTTTTACACCTTAAGCAAGGCTCCCAGTGCAGCATCATAGGCAACGCTGCCATTTAATGCCCTGCACCCCGAGGAGCCCTCTCCCCCATTCATTTTCATTGGAAACACTGGCAGGATGCTTCCCCACGGCTTTTCCCACCCTCCGTTTCCTCACAAACATAGGATAAAACCCCTCACCACCCTCGCACCTAACACCTACAACCTTGACCTTGCCCTGCCAGCTTTAAACCACTACCCCGAGCCCGGGCTAGGACATCCCGTTCCTCAGCGGGCTCTGTCCCACTGCGCTGACAGTACACCCGTGCTTCCCTCCCCACACTCCGCCGTCACCCCATCACACCCTCAATGTCACCGCGGCCCCCAAGATGGCGGCGGCGCCGCGTCCCCCCAGCCCCGCCGACTCCGGGGCGGGAATGGCGCTCACCAGGCCGGCTTGCCGCGGCAGAGAGCGGGCGAGGGCGGCGGCCACGCGGGCGGAGAGCATCGCGGCGGTGGCGGGTCCCGGCGGAAGCTGAGGCTGGGAGACGCTGAGGACTGCCGGCCGCGCGCTCTGCACACAAAATGGCGGCGGCGCCTCACGCCCCTTTTGGCGCCGAGGCCGCGCCCAGGGGGCGGGACGCGAGAGGGAACTGCTTCCCGTGCCCGTGATTTGTATGTGCGTCTGTATCTCTCTCTCTACACACAAATATGTAGAATATGTAATAAAAATAATATAACTAATTAAAGAAACCTAAATGAGGCTTTTAGAAAAAAAGTCCGCTGCGAGAGGTGGCCTCGAAATGGCTCCGAGCGGGCGGAAGGGGCGGGGAGTGAGGGAGGACGAGGGATGGGGCACAGGAAGGAATTCGGACCGGAACTGAGACAGGGACAGGGACAAGGGCAAGAGCGCGGAGGGGGACAGGGACAGTGGTAGGGACAGCGGCATGGAAGAGAACGGGGATAAGGACAGAGGCAGAGACAGGGACACAATCAGGGACAGAAGTGTTACCCCGTGGGCTCGTTCCCCGGTGTGCAGCACCATCTCACACACCGAGGCGAGGTATTTTTATCTCTTTCTGGTTAGCACAAAGCAGGTAGCTGGTGTCGAGGATATCCATCATCAAAACGTTACTCTATACTTTTTAACAACCAAAAGCGTCAGCATTCATTGGTTACAAGTTACATAACTTCTCTGTTAGTACCAATCTGTTAACTACCACTTCAATTAATTACCACTTAGACCCTTCTTTGCTAGTTGGAGCTCTCTGTTTTGAGTTGGTGGTCAATGAGATGCTGGCCACAATCTCCCACTGCCAAAATAACTTTTCTCCCAGGTACTGCTCAGCCCTGCTGACTTCAATTCTCGTGGTTCTCATCCAAACAGCCTGTACCCCCTTGGAATCGTCTCGATTTGCTTAAAAAGTCAGCCAAGCACACAATGCTCACAAATATGCAGCTGCTTAATCGCAGCTGTCCTGCTGCACCTACTGATTAAATCTTGAGGGGCACAAATCTGGTGGGGCTCAGTATTAAGGGTAGGGAAAGGATAGGGCAGTGACAATATTGTCTGCAAAAACTTGATTCCTTACCTGCTGTGTAATAAGCCAATAATTAGACACATAAGAGAGACGTTGATTATTTATTGCAGGGTTGCACAAGCCTGGGTGCTCAGTCATATTCCAGAACTATCAAAATGCTTCACAATTTATACATCTTAGCATACAAAGGAACTGGTGTTCACTGGCTACGTTACATAGTTCTCTTATTAATGAGTATTCTATTGGTTAATGATTCTGTTGTTTCTCATCCCCAGTCTTTCTCTTCTCTTGGGTTGGTGGGTTTCTTGGGTCAGTTGTCGCAGATTCCCCCTGCCAGAATTACTGTTTACTCATCAAAGCTGGTTTCAGCACAGATGCTGGGTTCACTTAATTAGTTTCTGTCCCATATTGGAAGTTCCAGCAGAGGTCCCTGTGGCCTGTAAACTCTGCATTCTCTGTTCCCACTATCAGTGGTATATCCTTCCTTCCCAAGCTTTGTTAACCTCCCCCTAGGTCTGAAATCATTGAAGCATATCAAGCCCTAAACCTTGACAAGAAAATTCCAGCAACAATAATTTGTTTTCTCGTAATACATGGACACCACTCAGAGCTTGCTTGTTAGCTGTTTCATGGACTAGATCTGGTTCCCCCAATTATAGAAGCCCAGAATATAAGAGGTTGTGTGCCTCAAACACCAATAGGTGGGTAACTGTGGAGCCAACCAAGCATTGTTGGTAATAACAATCAAGGTTTGTTGTTAAAAACACAGCTGTGAGGAAAAACAGGATGTGGTTGGAGAAGGGGCCATTCAGAGATGGGGCAGCATTTTTCTGGGACAAGCATCCTGGTTCTAGGTCCTGGAAACAAACACAGCACAGGAATGAAGGCAAGAAGCGGTCTAGGACTTGTACGGGGAATCAAGACCACCAGAGACCCGTGAAGCCCTCCTGTTGCCTTCTGATGGGAAGGCAGGCGACCTGGTTTCAAGAGGGATTACGGCAACCCAGCCTCGCCCGGGTCACTCGGTCCATCGACAAGCACAGACACCAACGTGGTGGATGGTCAAATGGCGTTTATTATCTTATCTCATGGGGTTAAATAGTCAGGGGTCTTCTCTACGTCAGAAGGGGACGGTTGGACTAGTTTAGGGTTAGTAAGGAGTGGAAAACTACTGGGGTTAGGAGGGGTTGCATACCTAGGGTGATTGCTTATCACTGAGGATGAGGGGGAAGGGGTCCATGCTGCTTTCCATCACATCGTGAGATCTTCCGTTCG
>VYXD01008293.1:376789-393696 GCA_013397195.1 Hylia prasina | reverse complement strand
GGATCAACGGTGGTGCCAAGCCTGGTGATCTCTTTCTTCCTCTCTCTCTTTAATCCTGCTTTCTTCCCTTTCACCCTACCCCTTTATCCAAAACCAACTGCCATGGGCATATAAGAGAAGGTCAGAGACTAACATTAATTTCCATGCCAGGTGTGTAATTTCACTTGGGAAACTTTTGCGAACATTCTGACTTTTGTCATTCTTCTTACGAGCATTTATGAATCGTGGATGCTCCATTCCCCTAAAGGGTTGGACACCACACCAAGCCATGTCCAACCTGGGCCAGAACAGTTCCAAGACTGGGACATCCACCGCTTCTCTAGGCAACCCCTGCCAGGGCCTCCCCACCCTCACAGGTGAGAATTCCTTCCCAATATCCCATCTGTCCCTGCTCTCCGGCAGTGGGAAGCCATTCTCTGTGTACTGTCCCTCCATACCTTGTCCCAAGTCCCTTTCCAGCTCTCCTGGAGCCCCTTTGGGCCCTGGCAGGGGCTCTGAGGTCTCCCCAGAGCCCTCTCCTGTGCAGGTGAACAGCCCCAGCTCTCCCAGCCTGGCTCCAGAGCAGAGGGGCTCCAGCCCTGGGAGCATCTCTGTGGCCTCCTCTGCCTCCAGCACCTCTGCATCCTTGTGCTTTGGAGCCCAAGGCTTGAGGCAGCTCTGCAGGTGGGGTCTCACCTGAGTGTGGCAGAATCCTCCCTTGCCTCAGCCTGCAGCTGAAGATGATTTTATGTCCCATATGTGAGACAGGATTTGGTTTGCCAGTGAGAAAATGCTGAAACTCAGGCACAGTGTGATTGGTCGCTCTGGTAATCCAGAAAGGTTGGTAAAGTCACAGATTCCAGTGGATTCCCTTCTGGGAATTGAAAAGGTTAAGTGAAAAATCTTCAGCTACTTTGGTATGTGTTGAAGAATCAGATATGATTCTTCAGCAATTCTTTCTACGCTGATTATTTCGGAAATCACTTAAATTTCTGTAAAAGTGCCTGGGGAAAAAAAAAAACAAAAACAAAAACACCCAAATACATGTCTGTTAATAACACCACCATTCCCCTGGGCCAGGGCTTGACACCCCTTTTTGTGAAGACAATTTTCAGAATATATGATCTCAACCTCCTCTAGCACAACTTGAGGCCATTTCCCCTTGTCCTGTCCCTGTTCTCTGGGAGCAGAGCCTGACCCCCCGGGCTGTCCCCTCCCATCAGGAGTTGTGCAGAGCCAGAAGTTCCCCCCTGAACCTCCTTTGCTCCAGGCTGAGCCCCTTTCCCAGCTCCCCCAGCTGCTCCTGGGGCTCCAGCCCCTTCCCCAGCTTCATTCCCTTCCCTGGACACGCTCCAGCCCCTCAGTGTCTCTCTTGTCCTGAGGGGCCCAGAGCTGTCCCCAGCACTGGAGGTACCTCAGCAGTGCCAGCACAGGGGACAGGCCCTGCCCTGGGGCTGTGTCACACCATGGCTGGGGCAGCCCAGGGGCCATTGGCCTCTTGCACACCTGGGCAACCCTGGGCTCCTGTCCAGCTGCTGGCACCAGCAACTCCAGACAGTTTTCTGCCGTACTTCTTGATGTCTTCCTCTTGCATCTCTTTTGTTTCGTTTTGCTGTTGTTTGGGTTCGTTTGACGCTTTTTAATATCTTCCCATAACTAAGACACGACTCGATGCAGAGCGTTTAACATTCCGATTCAGTGTTAAACGCTTTTTCATTACCATTTTCACCCCCTCCCCCATGTAACCCGTGCTCGGCGGGTCCCTGCGGGTGCCACCCCTCAGCCGCCCACTCCCGTCAGGCTCCGGGCGGCATGTCGGGGACGGCGGCGGCGGAGATGGCGACGGAGACGGNGAGAAGCTCATACGGGTAACGGGCGCCGGCGGGGTTCGCGCTCTTTTCAACACAGTTTTACCCACACACACACATCGTTAGTGCTGTTTGCGCCGAAGGGTGCGGTGGTTTTCTCCATTGCTGCTCGTGTATGTCGCTGAAGGGCGGGTGCGGCAGTAGGATGAAGAAGGAGGTGCTAGGGGGAAGAAAAAAAAAAGGCTTTTAAAGTTATACAGCTTCGTCCATTCTCCGTCAGGTTTTTTTTTAGGCAGGCTTGCGGAAGAGTTTATGTTCCTTACATGGTGTAGAATTTCCGTGTTAGTAAGTTATTACTGGTCATAATCTAACCTTTTAAATCTAATTAGGTTGGATATTAGGGAAAATTTCTTCCTCAAAGGGTTGTCCAGCCTGGCATAGCTGCCCAGGGCAGTGGTGGAGTTCCCACGCCTGGAGGGACTTAAAAGCTGTGAGGATGTGGCACTTGGGGACACGGGTCAGTGGAGGCCTTGGCAGTGCTGGGGAGATGGTTGGACTTGATGATCCCGGAGGGCTTTTCAGCCCAAACAATTCTATGATTCCACAGTCAGAGTCCTACGTGAGAGCTCTGTGATGATGTCTTATTTCTGATCTTGTCTCCGATGGAACAGCTGCTTTGCGCAGCTTGTGCCTGCACCCTGTGGTGACTCTCTCCCACTCTCCTGCACAGACTGTTCCCACAGGCTTTAACACATCGTTCGCCAGTTTTCCAAACACCGATTTAACATCTCTTGGGTCATTACTGTGTCTGCAGCCAACAGGTCATGTGAATAAAAAGATAACATTTTATCACATGGAAATAAGCAGGTGTCCAAAGAAATGAGGGAGAATAAAAGGGATATAATATAGTCTTCTAGACCACAGACAGTGTTTGAAGAAGAAGGAAAGGAATTTTTCTCCCCTTTTCCCACCAATGCCTCCTGGACTGATGTAGGAGTTACTCTTCAGGAATGCAGAGTTAGCAGTGCTTTACATTTTTCATGTCTATCAGCTATTTTCTGTTATTTCACATGATTGCTTGCTCTTTTGGCTCCCTTCTCTGGCAGGTTACTTTATGGCTAAAAAAAATATATGGAGATGTGCCTATTCCACAGTATGAGGTGAATGAACGGACGGTGGATATTTTGCATGAAGTTATGGAGTGCAATGAAGAGAGAGATAAGGACATTATGTTGCTGATAGAGGACATGGAGGACCAGACAACCAAGTATGAAGCAGAAAGTGAGTTTGAAGCTCCATTTCTCAGTTCCATCAGAGTCAGGCTTTTCTTAGTGATCTTAAAGATTGTACTTGTTAAAAACCTGGGAAATTTACAGTGATATAAAATTGATCAAGGAAATTTTTTAAGCCATCTTGAGCAAGCCATAAATGTGGACAAGCAGGTTAATCGCTAAAACCTCTTAGTCTGCTGGGCTGGATAGCACAGCATGGAAATATGACCTGGATAGGGAGGGAAGTGTCCCTGCTGCTCATTCAAGAGTCTGAGCTGGTGCTAAGCCACTGTTAGGAAGACCCTGGAGAAGTCTGAAACAACATTGACATGATTAAGTTGTGCTGAAGGTGCCTCGAGTGACTATTTTATAATTTTTTAGGGTCTTTTTGAGCAAGTGAGTTGTTCAGGGGACCATACTATGATTTTAACACACATAATAAAGGACTGTCCCTTCACAGGCTTTTCCCAGGAAGAAATTCTGCAGTCTGGCGTAGTACCCATGAAGATGTTTCTGTAAGAAATGTGTCTAGTTTTTGTTCCTTTAAGTGCCTTGCCACCAAACAAAAAATGATGGAGACAGACTTCCTGGGTCTGCCATGAACAAGGCTTAGGCTGAGCTTTGTGGGGAGATGACCTGCATGTGCTCATTGCTGTAGCACAAGGGTGAGCTCTTGTTTGTCTGATGTCAGACTGGTCAGGGAGGTAGTGAAGCAGTGCTTTCTCCCTTTATACACTGAATTCATGTGACAAATGGAGATGAGGCAGCAGTTTGGCATATTTAAGCCTTTTTTAAAAGTGCCTTTTTCCCCCAGCAAGAGACAGGTAGCCAAGTTCCCAGTGTGGGATTGAGTTCTAGCTTTGGAGAGTTCCATAAAAGAACAGCCGTATTTAAAAAATCACTGCTTTGGGTTGTATATATTTTCCAGCTGAATACTGGCAGGGTGTTCTTGGAGAAAGCCTGGGTCTATCTGTAGGCAGTCTGTCCCAAGAAGCCGCCGCAGATGTCACTGACCTGGTAGAAAGTGCACTGGAACTCGAAGTGGAGAACACGTCTCTTACCAGGTAGCTCTTCACACTCTGCATTCATCATGATGGTTTGTGCTGTTTTCCTCTGTTTTTTCACATCAGCAACTTCAAACTTGACACTAAAAATGTTATTTGTCAGGCTTATTTTTCACCCCGTGGGTAGCTTTGGAGTGCATGGAAACTGAGCACAACGTGCTAGCTCTAGGTTATCCCACCGCAGGAAGTACCTGGGATGAGTTAATTCCCTCCTTTTCTTCATGCTTTTGTGGTCAGGGGTTGCAGGCTGCTGCCAGTTGGACTGTTATGCCAGGTATCCCAAGATACAGCAATTTCATACTGCTTAGGCAAAGACTGGGGAATTGTGACTGGTCTTCTAGCCTCAGGTCCTCATCCCTGTCTGTCTCATCTGGTCTCAGTTCATGCAAGAGGATTCCCTCTGCCATGGATAAATGGCATCTGTTAGTCTGGTCTCCTTGGGCCTCTCTCCCTAGCATGGCTTTGGCCCATGACACTGCAGCACTTGCACTGAAGAAGGGGCAAAATCTGCCTTGGAATCCAGTTTTTATGTGGTATTTAGGATCTTGGCTCTTACCAGCTCTCTTCCTGGGCCAGAGGGGGAAGAACTTTGGGCCGCTTGGGAAGAGGAGGAGACTCAGATGCTGCTGGGCAGCGTCTTTTGACCATGCATTTTCAGGGGCTGAATACAGTTTCTGTCAAAGGCAGTAAGGTAAGCCAGGAGTGGAGCACGTGGTGGTTTCAAGCTCAGTGGTTTTATTCACCAGGGTGCCAGTTGTTAATTTACTCAGGTTGTTGGGCTCTTTTCCCTTCCATGTGGAAATCTGTATTAGTTACGGAAAGCACATTCCCTTAGTGTCTTATTTTAATTTACTCTTGCCATAACATCATCAGGAAACTAAGTCATTTGTGTAAAGAATGTGGGGAGAAGAATAACAATAACTCTAACTTTCAAAAGAGCTGACTACTAAGCATTCCCACTGATTCTCTCTTCACCAGCTTCTACAGTGCCATCAATTACATGAACTCAGAACTGTATAAAACAAAATCAAGAAACAAAGAAATGGAACTGAAATTGAAGACTCTCATGAAAAAGCTGACTTCAGCACTGATGCTGGAAAAGCAGTTAGAGGAGTGAGTAACAGATGAGGAAGAGGGAAAGATAAAAGCAATACTGGTGATTTCTGTCTTGGGCAACATTGGTTGTGGTAACTAACAAGGATAACTGAACTTTTAGGGGTTTAACACATCTCCAATTCAAAGTATTTGGAAGTGTTACAGATACTTTCAGGAATCAAAAGAGATCTGGGAAAGCATCAAATCCATTATTTTAAAGCAAAACTGATCTACAAGCAGTTTCCAGATATGAGTTTGCATTTTCCACCAGTTGCTTTTGTCTGAGGCTGAAGACAAATCTGACTTTTTTGGCACATTTAGCATGCACTCTGTAGTCAGACTGAGCAAGGCAAAACAAAAACTCTTCCCAGGTAAGACGTTCCCTTAACCAGTGTGTAGAAGACATAATAATAGTAATAATAGTAATAACTCTAAAAAATATTGGTGTCAAGCCCATTCCGTGAAGTGTGTAATCTGAAGTGATTTGCCAGGCACAGCAGGATCAACCCCGGCCTTGAGTGGGGGCTGGCCCAGATGCTCTCCACAGCTCCCTTCCAGTCTGATTATTTGTGGGTGGGTTTTTTTGTCTTTTAAAGTGGTAATTGGGCTTGTAGAAGAGATTCCCTGTGTGCTTTGTGCAGGTTTGCCTCTTGGTCTGAGGATCGTGTAACAGGTCTCTAAGTGAGTTAGGGAATTATGCACAAGACTATTACCCTTTGCTTTTAGGCATATGGCTTTCCCCTTTGCCACTATTTTCCCTGGCCTGTGGGGTTCTGGAGGTAACAGCTGTATATGTTTCCAGTGGAAAAATCTCACAGGGAAATACAAGGTTTTCCCCATTTTCTTCCTTCTTGTGTTGGTTGTACTGCAGCATTTAGCTTGAGCATAGAAAAGTAACAGTATTTGTATGCTGATATATCTTTGAATGTAACAGGCGGGTTTTTATATTATTTTTTAAGGGATATTAAAAACTATGGGGCATCTCAGGAAGCAGAAATGGCCGAAGTGGAGAGTCAGGCTGAGAACCTGAAGTTCCTGGAAGATAAATCTAAGGATCTAAAAATAAGGATCAGTGCTGCTGAGGTAGGTGGAAGGAATTTTCCTACAAGACACTTGTAGGAAGTGATGGCATGACACAGCTGTGGTTGATTGAGCCCAAATTTTACAGAGACATTCCATAAGCTTCCTAAACTCCAGGACTGGGGACTCTTGAGTGAACAGGACAACATGTAAATATAGTTGAGTTGTCCCTGCTGATCTCTCCTCAGCACATCCTGTGATAAATACAGTGCTCTTTCCTCATTCCCTGAGAAACTCTGTTAGCGGGGATTACCTGGTGGTTCTTGTGAGTTACTGTCATACAAGAGAACACAGACAACAAAGAGCAGCTCCCAGTAGAGCAGCTGATTCACTGAGGTAGATTGTGTCTCAGAATAATGAATATGACCCATTTTTTGAAAAGAACAGATGACCAAACTCAGCAGAAGTTGTGCAGCCTGCTCCTTCATCTTCCCTAAATGATGGAGGACATGTGAATGCCTTATTTAACGCCTGGATGCTGTCTGATACCTTGACATATATGAGATGGAAAGTGTTATATTGCAACTGACATTTTCCTGAGAGAAGCCTTTCTTCAGCCTTGCCATTCTCCCGTGCCTTCTCCCACTACTTTTATGGAAAGACTTGTTATTCTTAATACAGATTTTACCAGCGCCTCATTTTGTACACAAGCTATAGCTGTGGCTCAAATAGCACAGTTTCTGCTGTGGACAACCTGCGTTCTTCTCTGCCTGTTCAGATAAAAACAGAAGGAGATGGTGAAATCTTTCTCCTTCTTGTTGTATTTTGTGCCCTCTCCTGTTTGCAGGCTGAGCTGCTTGCCCTGGGGCTGGACCAATCCCTAACACATGAGGCACTCGAGAAATCATCTGAGGTAGGTTTTTGGGTACAAGATGGATGTTTCGACAGTGGGACAGGCCAGTCTTGCTTGCTGGGTGCTTTCAGGAATTGTAGTTTGCTGTTTGGTTGCCTGAACAAATCTTAATGGCCAAAGGAAGCACAAATAACAATCCTGTTGATGGATTCCCATGAACTGGTCTCTTTTGGGTTTGTCTCTCCTAGAGGCACCTACTGGAGAATTTCCACAGGATAAATTCCCTGCCACTGAAACCAGGTCTGCCTCCTTTATTTCTCATCTGTGTCATAAACAGAGTGGATACTCTGTGGACTATACCCCATTACATGGCTGCCTGTGTACTGCAGTTTCTTGATAGTATGACCCATGTGATTCTTTCTACTTTGTGTGAAATAAATCTCTCCCAAACACTTCAAAACAACGGGATAAGGTCAAATGAAACCCAAATTCTAAACCACTGTGTGCTATTTTTTGTTGTTGTTGTGTCTTTAAGTATAACATTTTTTCAGCTGTATTGCTAGTGGAACATACGTTAAAGGAAAAGCACATTTCTTGAGTTTGTAACTATGAATTTTACAGCTTTGTGCTGTGCACTAAACGCATCTTCATTTTTTTTGGTGTTACTGTATTGGGAACTCATTCTTTCTCCTCATTACTTTTGCTGTCTTTCCTGGTATGTTTTCGAGTGGAGCAGTGCAGATAGGTTTCCTGGTTTCTCTGTTCCGGTTCTCACCAATCAGCACTGGGTGGCAGTGCTCACATTGCCCAGTGTTACAGGAGGGTACTGACGAGAACTAATTTTTGTTGGAATTTTGCATCCAAAAAGCCACGGGCAAATTTTCTAGGCTTGTCGTCTTCTAGAGCCCAAGCATAAGGTAAAGTTTGATTCCTTGACATTTATAGAACTGTTTTGCTAAGATATCAGTGAAACAGGCAGCACAAATGACTTTATCTTTTTTATTTAACTTTGATGATTTGGAAAGAGTTCAGGACAGTGGAAGGTATTCAATTTGCAACCCCAAAGAGAAATTATTTCTTGATAAGCATAAAGGAGAGTCTTTTTGCTGCTGCATGTGCGAAACTTCAGATTTCCATCTGTTTTATAGACACAAATTCTGAAATGTTGTCAATAACTGTGGATCTCTCTCACTCATTTCCATCAGTTCTACAAATAATTCCCTGGAATATCATCTGCCTTGCTCTCTCTGCAGGAACTGGCTGCACAACTGAAAGAAAATGAGCCATTGAAGGAGGAACTGGCATCCTACCATGGTTTACCTCCTGTAAGTATTTATTCCACTGTTATATTGTATTTGCCGTCAGGTTAATTCTAGTGGACTTCAGAATGTAAGGGATATCATTGTGATGGCTTTGGTAGATATGTAGATGTGCTATACAGATCTGTTAATATGCAAAGCAAAGACTTAATCACTATTTATTAATCAAAGCCAAGAAATTAAATTTCCTTCTCAGGTAAGCTTTGTTCCAACAAAGTAGACAGATTTGCTGGGTAAGTTAGTATTCAGGTGAATTAGCTAGAAATTTAACAAAGAAATATGGAAGAAAAGGAATCTCCTAGTATAACCAACTTTTTGAGATTTACCAGTACTTGAGCTGTAATTGTCATCAGGCTGTCAATATGGTGGACAAGGCACATGGTGCAACGTTTGGAGCTCTGAACAGGATCTTAAGGATCCCGAAGGAATGGCCAAACATAGGTTTTGTCCCCTAAACTGGCTGCTCCATTATTTTCTGTGATTTCATTTGAGGATGCTGGGTACTCGGCTCCATGAAAATGCACATTTCCCATCTCCCTCACACAAACACTATTGTCTTGATCCTAGAAAGAAAATAAATAAAGGCTGTGAGTAGAAAGATGGGACTGCTGCTCTGTTTAATCCATCTTTCTCCAAGAGGCAGCTTCCTCTTTCCCTCAAGTGGAGCAGGACATTCAAATGGGATTAGGTTCCCCAGTTCCCTCCTCCACCTTGCTGCACAAATATGTTTGAAATCAAGTCCCTTGATTGGTATGTTTGGAAATTTGCTTAAAATGAAGGGGTTTTTTAGACTTTAGGCCATACCAGACTTTTGAAAAATACATGATTGCCCAAACCAAACCAATACTAGTCTTTTAACCTTCTGCATGTGAAGTGCATACACAAAACCGCATGAATTGTTCATTAATTCACTCGAGGCTCATCATTAGACTCTTGTAAAGGTGCAGGGGCTCTTGTTTCCTGGTGAAATACTTTTTTTTATTCTGTTTTTTCTCATTAGAGCATTCCGCTGGCACTCGTGGCGGTTGAAGAAGCGAGGAAAGAACTTGTAAGAGTTTTTTATTTTTCTAGGAGCTACATGTATTAATTGATTATAGATTTACCCACCTTAGACTGCAGCCTTAATGTTCTCATGGGTAAATTTGGTGAGGTAGAAGTTGTAGATACTGATCAGGGGAACTGGTGGGGTGATGTCTGACCTGCAAAGGCGCAGTGATATCAGTGTGGATTAGGTAGCTATATCCCCATGAATTTTGCCTATTGGAATGTTTATGCACTCAGTGTAGGTCTCAGAAGCTTCCTTGCTCTTCCTGAATGCTCAGAGGGCTACAGGCTCTGTTTTAGTCAACAGCTACCTTGTAGACTGCAATGGGAACCTTTCCCTGTAAAACAGAGCGCCCATTTCCTCCATGCTAGTGTAATCTGTGGGTGTGGCTGTTTTCCCAAAAGCCATAAAAGCTGTTTGGGAAGTTTATATGTAGCTTTCCTGAGTGAGCTGGGCCACATTTGAGCCGTATAAAACCTGGTTTTTCTCCTTTGGGCTACTGCCTGCTTGCTAATAAAGCACAAATGGTAAGCCTTAAACCAGTGATCAAAAATCACAGCAAGGTGAGAGCATTTTGCACATTTTCAGGTGAGACTGCCCAGGTTGGTAGGCCACATGTTTTTTGATTCAGGAGTACAAGCTCCCCCTAGCAGCCTGAGGCTGTTCTGAGGTCAGACTGCTCACCTCTGGAGAAGACCTGTGAGCTGGGAGGTGTCCAAAATCACGTTGGGGCACAGAGTAAAGGCAGCTGAGCTTGTCCAGCTCTTCATTTGGAGGTTTCCCTGTGGCTGTCTGCCCTTTGCAGTGATGAATCCGTCCAGCTTAGCACTGGGGTTAACCCATCACTGCTGACAACCTCCCAGGGTTTGGTCACTGCAGGTGTCTTTGTTTACCAGCAGTGTGTGGAAGCTGTCTCATGGTCCTCCATTCCTCTTGGTTTTCTCTCCCGGTAGGATGCCCTGGAGGAAGAGCTCACAAAGGAGATTGAGGCTCTGCCTTTGGAGCTGACATAGCCCAGCAAACCCCAGTTCACCTGAAGTGGCCTACTTGGAACATGATTTTTCTTCTGTTGCCTACTTGCACTAGCAATGCAGTAGCAACATTCCAGAATTCTTACTGTACCTTGGCAGCTTCCTGCTGTGTTCTTCTTTCTGTTGGGCTTGTGTTTGTAGACTTCACATATTTTTCATTAAATAACCTCCTTGATGTTGTCTTTATGAGTTCTTTTTTCCCTGTGTGATACACGCCTGTAAAGCAGCTCTATGGATAGTGAAGGAATAATTTTAAAACAATTGAAAACACACAGATCTTTATAAATCTGAAAACAGTATTTCTGCAAAACCACTGTGGGACATGATGATTCTGAAGTCAAGATTGCCCTTAACAATTCTACCTCAAATGTCATCTTCCATGAGGGTTCCCTGAGCTCTGTTATTTCCATGCCATCACCACACCAGCCTTCCACACTTTCAGAAGTGTTTTTCACACTCCAGCTTTTAGAAGCCATTTGAACCAAAGCAGAAAATCTCCTGCGGGCAGGGGAAAAGCAAAATCTAGAAATAGTGGTAGCACTGAGGACACTGAGCGTGGGCCTGTTTGTTTTTGGAAGCATCCAGGCAAATAATGGTGTTCTCAGTGACAGTCTGTTTGCAATTGGGGTTGCAAGAGATTATGGCCATGAAAGCTGTTTCTTCACTGCAAAAGTTGATTTTCCACTGATCTGCTGGAAGAGAGATTCAGAATTACACTGGTGTAAATAAAATACCACAAATGTGATATCTGTCCTCTCCGTTTTTTGCTGTGATGGGGAAGAATTGAGGGATGCCCAGAGAGCCACTGCCCATGGGAATCTCTATCCTCTCATACAGCAAAAGGAATTCCTGTCTAGTTTCAGGTATTTAAATCAAGCTGCAAGGAAATGTTGAGTTGCCTTATTTTGGGGGATATTTATCTTCACTCCTTCTGGGGTAAAAGCAAGTGGAAAATTTATGTGCTAAACCGGCTCAAAAGAAATTATCTCAGAGGTAACTGATGTGAAATTTGGAGCAGGTACTGTAGTGCAGGTACAGCTACTGCTTACAAATAAAATCCACACAAATGCCATGGGAATGGTGTTTGAACCTGGAAAGAACAAGAATATAATCTAGCTTTCCTGTTGTGGTAGGGGAAAGAAGCTGTAGGCTCGGAAGACATCAGAACATGGCTGGGTAGACATCAAAGAATGATGTGACAAGAAAGCGCTAGTGTAAGGCGCTGGAGGTCATAGCCTGGCAATTAAGGAATCTTAATCCCTGGAAGCTCTTAAAAGCAGATTAGAAATTATTTGCTTGAGTGTTTAAAGTGTGAGGGAGTGTTGATCATGCTTTGGGATACAAAGATGGGAGAGATGGAGGCTTGAGGATGCCACCAGCCCTGCTTTTTAATGAGAGACTCAAGACTTACTTGGCTAAGATTAGGAGAAGACTTTTTATCTCACACGTGGTAACCATGACTCCAGGCTTGGGAGGATTTCCTGGGGACTGTGGCACTTCCATAGCTCTGTCTGGTAATGAAGTGCTGCGCCCATTGTGAAGCCTGGGGCTGTTCTCCCCGTGCCCACCAAGCAGCTGCACCACTCCCTGGCTGCTGCCATTTCACAGCACCTGAAGAGCCTGAATCTAGAGAGCAGCAGGGCCAGACTGGAGAGCTGCCCAAATACAGCCACGTGTTGCTTCCTAGCACTGGAAAATCTAGGAGGAAAAAGAATCCCCAGCAGCTGCATCCAAGCCGTGTGTCACAGCTGAGGCATGCCCAGTGCACGCAGTGTAAATCAGCAGACAGCTGTCAGGTCTGACTGCTCAGCTTTTGATGGCATTCTGGAAAAGCCAAATAAACGAGATTTGTGGAGCCTGTTGGGAAGGTCTCTCAGCTCTTTGGTTTTGCCTGGGAAGAGTGCTTTGCAGGAACCCTTTCTTTGTGGTGTTTTGGGACAGACCAGCTTTTCCCACATGGGGATGGGATGCTGGAGGAGGAACAGCTCACTGAAGTCCTGCTGAGACAGGAGCACACCAGGCTGGCTGGAAAAAACCCTGATTCTGGGCTTCCCCCTGTGCCCTGGCAGCTGTTGAGTGTTTCCACGGGGGTCACAGCGGGTGGCTGCCAGATGGACCCTCGGCTGAGAGGGACATGAGGCTAGGGAGGCCTCCACTGCTTCGCTGTCCCTGCAGAGTACATCAGCTGCTCCAGTCTGAGCTCCCAGACTGAGTTTTGGAGACACCTGTGTTAACACCTGCAAGGTGAGAGCAGATGCAGGGCCAGGCTGAGCTGCAGACATTCCATTTTCCCAACAATGCACAAAAGGTGTTCATATTTTATTGCTGTGTGCTCAATTCCTCCTCCTGGAAAATGTGAGGAAATCCACCAGAAAACAAAACAAAACAAAGCAAAACAAAACAAAAACAAAACACAAAACAAAAAAAAAGTAAAAAAGGAATTAAAATTATGAACTAGATGAAAAATGAGAATTATGAAAAATGGGGGTCAGCCTCAAGCAAAAACTCAAGCACATATTACCACAAATAGATATGGTGGTCTTACCAGGCCAATATGCAAAATAATAACTGCTTTAGGAAAAAATAATCACCTGCAAACTAGCAAAGTATTACAGATCTATTTAAAAGAAAACATTTAGATACTAAACCCAGAATAATTAAGTAAAATGCTAGAGAAATGCAGAATCCATCAGGCAAATTTAAGGCTTTTAAGTTGACATATGTATCTTTTTACTTAAAATGCATCGAATCAAAAGGTGTGGATAGAATCTCTTTTGGCTGTATCTTTTGGCTACTAGTATAGAATACTCCATCTGTTGCAAGCATTTCATTTTAGTTCCTTTCCAGTCTTCCTTTGACTGAAAGTATTCAAAAATCTTTTTTCATTTATATAAATCCTCTGGTAGATGTAGGATATTAAGATGGGATTTTAATTAAAAATAACTAAAAATATTAAAAGTTTCAAGGTTTTTTAAAAACGAAGTTGGTTGCATTTGATACCATCTCCTGTAAAACACTCCAAATATCTTGATACTCAATGCTGTTTTCGGTACTTATAAGCAAAATTTTATGTGTCAAATAGCAAGTGTGTAAAAGTTCTTTCAAAATACATTTAGAACTGAATAGGTCTTATAGGTCTGGGAAATGTTTTATATTTATAAGCTATTCTTTGCATTTTAGAGTACAGGGTCAGCAGTGAAACAATAGTGATCCTGGTCCATGTGACCTTGCAGGAAATCCTTCATTTTGCCTCCAAGCTGGTAGTCACTGTTAGTAACTTCAAGCAACTTTAAAAATATTTTTTATTCTGTTAAATGCTGAATTCTCTAAAGAAGTTCAATACTGGGCTGTGTTTCTGCTTCTCCAATTCACAAGTATTTCTCCTACTGAAAAACACCACATGTAAGCAGAAGCTTTACCAATGAGAGTGTGTTTAAGGCCTGTTAATCCTTCTGTCTGTTCCAGGTACCACCTGCATGGGAGGACACGGTGCTGCCTCCCTCTGCCTTGAAGTCCTTCAGCCTTGCATTGTCCTGAACTGTGTAAACTCCAGTAAAAACACATCCAGCAACTCCAAAATGACAAACTAATCTAGTAAATGCTTCCTCTAGCTCCTTGATAAATATGCCTCTAATGCTAATGAAGCAGCTTTGCTGGTTAATTAGATTATATTGGCTGATAAAACCTAGCAGCAAGGAAATGTTTTATTTCTTTTCCTTCCCAAGGAGATGCTGACTGTACCTCGGGGGTGGATGAACACTGTGGCATTGTGGACACTTTTTCCATGGTCCCTGTTTGGCCACTGCTGTGGCTGCAGGGGAGCCTGAGTGAGCTCAAGAGCAGCAGGGGGATGGCTTGGCTGGTAATCAGCAGCACATCTGTGATTTCAGAGACTTGGAAAATGGGTGTTGTTTAAATGTTGCTTGGAAGGTGAAGCTTCCTTTGCAGAGAATGCTTAGTAATGTGCCTATGGATGCCTCCGAGATGAGCTCTTGAAAAGTCATTCTTCATCTGGAGCTGGAGGTTAACTTTTGTCCTGTGGCTGGGAAAGAGAAGGGAGCAGGGACAGAGGAGTGTCCCCCTGCCAGGAGTTGGCTGAGAGAAGCCAGCCTGGAAGCCCTTATGAGCCAAAATGTTCTCAGAACCAACTTTTACTTTGACAAGAGAATGTGGCTCAGGGTTGTGCTCCAGCACTGAGGTGATTTCCTCCCATTGTCCTTGGGGAAGTGTGGAGATTCCCTTTGCTCAACCACATTTCTTCCTGGCAGAGGAGTTCTTATCACGTTCTTGGGTAACTAACGCTGAAATCATTGTACTCTTGCAGACACAGTCAAAGAATGATTACATGGAGCCAGAGGAGCCTAGAAGATGTGCTGAGTTCTACTCCCAAAATTCCTGGAGCCAACACCGCCTCCAGCCTTTCCTCTTCCCTTCCTAATCTTTCAACCCAATCTCTGATGTTTCAGAATGAGTCCCCTGGTATTTCCCCTAATCTGGCATTTAAAATCTCAGGTAATAAAGGTTTCACCACTTCCCTTAGGGAGACGATTTTCCCACCTGTGGTTCTCAATTCAAAAGCCTTCCACACGGATTCTCAGTTTGGACATGCCTTTCTGTAATTTCACCCCATTAAAATCATGAATGTATCCCCAGTCCTCTCCCTCGATGCTGCTTGCTTTATTCAGACATTTACAGATCACTGGTGTTTCCCCACTCAGTTTACGAATTCTGCTGTACTTAAAACAGTAAGAATTCCTTTTCCTCCCTTTTGTAAAGCCTCCAGCCTGCCGATCCTTTCAGCTGTGGAGTCTTGGAGCTCCTTCCCATGTATCACTCTTCCTGCAAATCCAAGGCAGATGCTCACTGCCCTCACCCGTGTCTCATGCTTGCTGTGCTCCGTCCAAAACTGCACTGCCTGTTCCCGAGTGCCGTAAAAACAGACATCATGTCCCGACACCTGTGAGCTGCGTGGTGTCCACCGGGTGTCTTTCAGGAGCCATCCAAAGCACATTGCTTCCCGGAAATACAGGTTCGGGATGTTTTTCCCGCAGAAATACAGGTTCTGGATGTGCCCACACACACACACCCCTGAAGCAGCCAGCTGGGCGGTGAAGGTTGATGGTTCAAGGCACATAGGAAATCGGAGTGGGCTCTGGATTCTGCCCACAACCCAGCACGGGGAAGGTTTTGTCTTTGCTCAATTACAGACTTTGCTAGTGCTTTCCTTCATGCTGACATCACAAATAATGAATTCACCTTCCTTGACGAGAAAAATTTTACATATTTGGTGAGAAGTACCTCGCAAAGTACTGGTTTAAAAAATAATTGTGGATTCCTGAATGTGTGGTTTTGCTTCTAGCTGAATCTCTTAATCTCTCCTAATATGATAAATACTTCCAAGGTGGCATGATGTCTGTTTTTCCCGAGTCCATGCACATGATTTGGGTGGTGGTGCAGGTAGATTTCCCACGCATTTCCATGCTACCAGCTCTAGGACTGAGTCTGTGCCACGAGCAGTTCTATGCTGAATGCTTTACTCTTGAATTTCCCAGGTGTTCCTAGCCCTGATCAGGACTAACGGACTATGCTGAAATGATTTCCTGCCACGTTTCCGAGTGTCAGGGACACCTGCAGCTGTGCAGGACAACCCCTGGGGTGCAGAAACACCAGGACGGTGTTTAACGAGGGCATTACAACGTTTAAAGTGCGCATTACAATGACTAAAATATGCATGACAATGTTTGAAGTGTGCATTACAATCACCAAAGAGGGCATTACAGTGTCGCTCTGATTGCACCCAGGCTTCTCCGGGGCTTGGGTCTCCAGGCGTCCCTTCCAAACCCAAAGATATCCAGATTCTGTGGTCTCACGGAGCGCAGGATTGCCAGGATCGGCGTCGAAGGGAGAACGTGCTCAGAGTGTGTGAGAGGTGCTGGGGGGTGTGTCTGACAGTGACAGGGACAGAGCTAGTGACAAGGGACAGTGATAGGGACAGGGACACAGTGACAGTGACTGTTACAGAGTGGCAGGGACAATGATAGTGACAGGGACACTGACAGTGACACGGTGACACAGGGGCAGTGACACAGCCCTGGTGACAGAGACACAGGTGGACAGGGACATAGGCACACAGACACAGGTGGAGGGGGACACAGGGACACAATGACACTGACACAGGGACAGGGACACAGGGAAGGTGATAGTGGCCCAGTGATAGAGGGACACAGGCAAAGAGTGACACTGTGACAGGGATAGAGACACGGGCACACACGAACACAGAGATATAGAGACAGGGACATAGAGACACTGTAGCATGGGGATACAGGCACAGACCGCCACAGGTGTACAGGTGTTGGGGGTTAGTGTTTTGGGGTGGTTGTTTTTTTTTTGTTTGTTGGTTTGGTTGTTTGTTTTTTCCTTTC